>KN732885.1:0-10364 GCA_000816745.1 Ancylostoma duodenale | reverse complement strand
CGCTTCCTTTACAAGTCTGTTCATGCTTACTTGTTAGCTATAGATCTGTAATTCCTCCATTCACATGCAGAATAAAATTCCACAGATGGCCCATGCCTACGCCTACTCCTTACCTATCTACCCTGCCTTTGCTGCAGTGGTGTTTGGACAGACTTATATAGTTTTCAGATCGAAACCAAAAACAACCAGAAAATATGTTTATCTATTTCTTTTAAACGCATCATGAAACAATCCCCAGTGGAAGCGGACGTATTAATATAATAGAAGGTATGATATATTTCACATGAAAGGCGAAACAAAAATACTTCACCTAACCCATTAAGAATCGCGCTGCTCACGGGTAAGCCGCATTTTTTTGCGCATGTTTCAGTTTGAGTAATCATTAAGCTTTGGTGGTCCCATGATGGTGCGGTTTGCTTTCCTAGAAGATGAAGTAATAATATTCCCAAGACAGTATGATCATAAAAGTTACGGTGGCATCCTTGTAAAAATTTCGGAGCAGAGAAAGGAGCCAAAATTTGGCAGAATGTGGAAACGCGCGAAAAGACTCGGTCATCAATACGTTAACCTGGTAAGTGCACTCATTCACCGGATCTCAGCTCACTGAATCGCATAATATATGTATATGCAGTCTTAAAAAGTTTTTTTTTCCTGGAAACTTCGTCGTAACGTGAAAGCTGCCAGAAAAAGTAGTGCAAATGGCTTGAAATAGGTTGACAATTTCACATGTGCGTTAGTGTCAAGGTCCATTGAAAATATTAGGTTGGTGCGAAATTAATTGCCGAAACGAACCCTCCAGTTCAAAGCGTTATAACTCGGCTTAAACGCTAAGTTCTTTAAAAGTTTTATGCCCATTCGATTTGCTAAATCTTCCTTAATAATATAGTGAAAACGCTATGATTCCGCGATGAAAACTGAATCTGCAAAAATCTAAAAACTTTTGGAAGGCTGTTTCGGCATGCTGTTGATCAGCAGTCTGCTGTTGTCGCAGGTTTGCATCTGGTACTCGGCAATAGTGAAATTCAGAAAGGAAAAGGCCTGAGGAATCAGAAAAATGAACGAGAACCTCAATGTCTTACTGCACCAGATTTTACCGGGTGAGTTTTTAGGTGAGAGGCTTAGTGCTACCCTGGACCAGGGAAAAACTTGATTTTGTTCACCACTGCCAACAACATTTACGGCAGATTTTCTGATATCAACACGAAATCACAATACTAAGACTCTGCTGTCAACGCCTGAATAGGTTGGAGAAGGCTACAGCAAATTAAACCTTTACAGCACCACCAAACCCTTGACACAACCTCCCTAGACAGAATATTTTGTTCAAGAAAACTTAGAAGTGGGCAAACGTCTCTGACCGCACCCATTCGCGTCTCTTGTTACTGCACTAAAATCGGGCTTCATTTTCAATAATTATGAGTTCTAGAAATGGGTCCGTTTGGGACGAAAAATTAAATTAGAAAAGTTGTCACTTCAGGCGAGATGCTGGTCACCAGTCAAATAGTGTGTTGTTCACGTCCGTACCTTTCTTACCTTGTTCATTGGAGTCGGATGTTTCGGAAGTGTATTATAGTGAGGATCTTTCCCTGCTCTCGTCGTCCGGATAGTAAGATCCGGTCTAGGTTTCATTTGTGTTCTCAACGCCTGATCGTCCAGCGACATCCCGCGAGCACGACCATGGTTTCATTTGAGCTTGAAATCGTAGGAAAAGAACTTTGGGAACCTCTAGCTCACTGTCCTTTAGAAAGCCGATCCCAAGCCAAAACAGATGCAAGAACACCGCATATCCCCGACAAGGAATGATCGGGTTTGAAGTCATCAACCATAATCACCCGAAAATCGCGTCGGCTCATCACTTGTTCGCGACTTCATAAAAACACTCAGGAAGGAGCTAGCCAGATTGTCTAAGCAGCATTTGAAAGAGAAAGAAAAGCTCTCTCAGAAGGTTACATAAGCTGGGCTGACGTCGCCCAAATTGGACAGAAAAGATGAGTTTATTTGTGCATACCCCAAAACGGCAATTGATTTCGCACCAACCTAATATTTTTTTTACATTTAATGCCGTTCTTTTTTGTTTGTTGTTGGGTAACCGACATCGACACGACGCTACGACAATCTTCAGAATCCTAGGAATGCTCTTTTTGTGGATTCGTATAACTGCCACCATAATTTTGGCCCACCTTGTACAACTGAGCTAATGATGATGGGATACAATTACGAGGACTGACAACGAAATGATGTGATACAAGCAATAATTACATGGTATATTAATGAGGTACAAGCAATAGGGGAATCGGATGTAAATGGAGGAATAAAAGTAGAAAGAAATTTTCTATATGCTCTCGCTAGATTTCGCTTAGAAACATCATCTGAAATTGAGAAAAAATCATCTGAAAATTAATGACCGGAACCTGATTGAGTCTGGAAGAATGTCATGCTCGTATGCGGAAATAGTGTGAGAATTGGAAGACTAGCGGAGCTTAGTAAGGATTACCTTCCCAGCGATGGAGAGGACGCCGCCATCTAAAAACGATGGGAATACGAATGTCATTAGTATAAATGCCATGAAAAGTTATAAGAGGAAAAAACTCAGAGCAGGGCTTGATATTTTTTCTGCTCCTTTATTTGGAATTTATTAGCATTCAACATTTCGCTATTGCAACATTAATTCGATGAAGCAAAGGATGATTGGTATTATTTTATTCTGATGACGTCTCAATAAGCTCATTCATGGGTAACTACGTGAATCTTCCCATCTTCAACGTAAATTTGTGTTTGCGAACAGTAATTTCAATAGTTAATGACAACGAGACAAGAAGCGGTGACGTGAGACTGAAGTGCGAAGCGTGAAAGCCTACAAATTGCAACGTGGCGGAGCCGTTGGATTAGGACGCGTTCGCTCTATTCCCCTCCATGCTCAGCCGACGACTGTGCAGAGGACAAAGGAGTTTAAGAACTTGTGGAGAATATAAAGAAACCACGAATAGAAAGGAAGCGAGTTCATTCAGTAGAAAACCTATCTGGAGAGCAATTTCTACTGGATACTTAAGTTTTGGAACGGACGGACATCTATCGTGAAGGGTAAGCGGAGAGGGGCGCGTGGAAGACGTCCAAGCAAAGAACTTGAAGCAGCAATTAATTTATGATCATCTAAATTTAATAGTGAGGTTCAGTGTTGATAATATTCATATTCATTGGAATCCCTTTCTTGAGCCCAGTAGGAGAATTTGAAAAACGAGAAAGATGAAAAAAGCATCGTGGAATTCATCAAAAACTATTGACACCTATTGATGGCCCCGTGGAAGATTCTTATTCAAAATGTCTCGTCTGCGAGAGCCATCTGCTCGATCTCATACATGAAAGGGTTGGATATAAGTTGGCCCTTATAGAGCACAATTCATCCTATACTTACGCGATGAAGATGGAATATGGGTAGCAGTAAATCTTTGTGGCCATTGAAAAGACATATCGCGTAATTTGAAGTCTGTCTGGTGCGCACTACAGGACAGTCCACAGAATGCCGTAACTGTACAAATTGGAAGTCAATTTGTCTGCGACCAAGTATAGTGTCGCGAAGCGATCGTTGCGATCCGCAAGGCACCGTAGTCATGATCGTGCCATGGACGGCTGTGATCTGAATTTGACCACGTCCGCCCTATCGGCTATCGATAGTTTCGGCCACCGCGCGGCCTCAATTTCGCTTCGAGAGAGAGCCTTCGGCCAACGGCGACCCTTACTTCTAATCATTCTCCTTGTTACCTTTTACTTCTACTACATTTACGGTTCCTTGTTTTTATTACATGAAATGATGTGTAGGAAACCTAATGTGGACCATGCTATCCTTACTACATGCTATTTCATGAGCCCTAATATCTCCACTTTGTTTTCATAATACATTTAGCTAACCATTTCTCCCGCTCTAATCCTTATTGATTTGATCGCCTCATGACATTCTTATATTTCATCCTGGTCATTCATCAGATTTACGGTGCCTAATGTTGATATTAGTATTAATGAATTCTTTTTGGTTCTATGTTAACTCTCATCTCACAACTTGTTTCTCCTTACGTCATTTAATCGATGATTTAATTTTACCTTCTACTCGTTGTTCTGGTATTGGGTGTTCAACCGATCAGGCCCACTGACTCATCGATTCGCGGCAGCTAGTATTTGCGAAGTCAGGATACCAAACCAATTTTCACGCCTTGAGTATTTTAGCTTACGTAGTCCATATGATAACCAATCAGGCTAACCCTCGTTGGTTTGCTTGGTTATTGTTTTATTTCCCAGTCCAACATATCAATCTCGCGTTCAGTCCCAGCAAAAAAGCCGCGCTCTTGGATTACCTCTATGATAAGTCGGTCATTACAAAGAGGAAAATCCACGAAACGTAGTTGAAAGGTGCGCTTTTGCATGCATGAGAAGCCAAGACACTGCCACCCTTTAACTTCTCTTGAAAGCCGAGTATTTCTCTCTAGGGATATTTCATGCACAGCCTCTAATGGACTTTTGCAAGCCGCTTTGAGAACTGGAAAATAATTACTTCCTGGTTTTCCTTGAATTGGTGGAAGAAATTGAAGTTATATAGGCTTCAATAATGAGCATTCTCCTGTGATTCTGGGCCAGCAAGCTTTAATTTAGGCCTCTTTATTGTATGCAACTGCTTTATTGTAACGCATTAGGATATCATTAGTGCTCCTGACAGTGCTCATGCCTGCTATTTAATAAGAATGCGAACGCTTTGATTCCTGGACTGCTTTGCGCGTGGTGCAAAGGGGCCTGAGCGCTGGTAATGCAGCTTCTGTATTGGATTATGTCTAAAGTACACTATTATATATCATATCTATTATATATTATCTATTATATATTATCACTATTATCACTATTATACAGGGTGGTCCGAAATTACGGAGACACACCAAAAGGTTCATATCTAACGTTAGAAAGCAAATTAGCAATTCTGTTCCTAATATGATATTTTTCACCAAGCATTGAACAGAACCTACCATCACATCTCAGGAATCCTCCTACCTCCGGCGAGAAAAGATGTGAAGAATTTCAACTAGGCACCAGCTGTGGCGCGGTAGTGCCTTCTCCTCAAATAAACCCACGCTTCTAGAAGCGTATTCTCTGTTAGTTAAACAATTTTATTGGCGTAAAATCTGTTCTTGTTCGTAAATGAGTATGATAATAAGAGATCTGCACGAATGAATGCTGAAAACAGGATTTATGAGGAAGCGGACATGACTTACTGGGCAAAAGCACGCGGAACTTCTGTTAAGACCGTTTCCCGTTCTTTTTTTTCATTCTTTGGGCAGGGGAATGGAATTTGTTAGGCTCGCAAACTCCCAATCTTGAAGTTCTGAGGGGTGTTTCCCCCACTGTGCAATTGATGTTGTTGATTCGTTTTGATGAACACGCCCAAACCGTTCCGAATTTCGGCAAATCCTCACCAAATCTCGGGTCTCATTACCATGGCAGGTGGTCTTTCGCAACCACTCTAGGGTTTCTCTGTTCCCCACACCTTGTACTCTCCGATGTACTGGTGTACTGGTAATTGACCCTTCTGCAAAATCCTACACGTTGGAATAACACGTGCGCCTAGACTATACGAAAGATGTAATTGAGTGATAGATTAAAGCTTGACTGTTGGCCTAGCCGTCCCTGAAATTCATGGTGTTAGGTATTGTTTTGGAAGAAGCTGTACAACTGATCAGATGAACACGAGAAGTTTGGATGCAAAATGCCAGAACTCGAGATAGGTCGAAAAACGCGCATCGCGCCCTTGTCTCCGTAATTTTGGACCACCCTGTATATAATATTATCTAAGTACACTATTATATCTAAAGTACACTAAATACATTAGGAATGTATTGGGTTGCAGAGTAAGTTCAAGCTGTCTTTCAAAGTACCAAATCACAGTTTTTGCAACAAGCATCAATTAAAAGCAGTCAGTTGCATGGCTCCTTTCCTCTCTTACCAAAAACGCCAGAGGGAGTGCAGCTCCAAAATTCCACTTCTGTGAAAAACTGGATCGCTTAAGGCGACTCATTTTCCGTGCTCACATTGCACCCCTTGGAAAAAAACTCCACCAAATGCAAGGGGAAGTTAAAGAATCAAAGCCAAAAAAGCTATTGCTGAAGTCCTATGCAGTCAAGGAACCAGAAACCTTCCCAATGGGACTCTCGGGTATGATCTACACAAATGTGATGTAATTTATGTTGTGGGATCTGAATTTCTCACACTAAAAATCACCTAATATCGAGCATTTATACCCACATCAGGAGACGCAACTCTCAGTTCATTCCATTTCCCAAAAAACGGTATTTCTGGAGCACACATTTCTGGAGCACACGTTCAGGCTGGAACAGCCTTTTTAGTGTGGAAGTTCCACTTGAGTGGATTTTGTCCCCTGTAAACGGTCCTCTGCAGAGCTGGTTGATGTTTCTGACCGAATAAGTGATACCTGAGTAAAAATTAGGGTCCAAGGGAAGATGTGGGAGATGTTCGTTTCTGTCAACCTTCGTTCTCTCTGCAGTCTTTGCTCTCGAAAAAAAAAAAGATTTTTTGCGTGATGAGCTTTATTTGGAATAGTCTTTTTTTAGTACATAATTGTTCTCAGTTTCTGCTTATGATCGCTTTTACTTGTATTTGCTTATACTTGCATTTCAGTGAATATATGTATATACGATAGTGTCTTGGAGCTTCAAACTCCTACTCCTTTGTTCTTCATAATCAGTGTTTTTTTTTTTTTGAAATTTCTGCCTAGAAATCCACAAATAAAAATGGTGGCAAAAAAAAAACAAAAGGAGAGATAAAATTAGTCCCAGGATCTTTTTGTTGTCGTGTTGTCCATAGTAATTATGTCCATGGTATATAATATTGCAGTACAACATGCGTATTATTCACCGGTTATTCGGGAACGATTTCTCTTGTTCACTGTGACTGCTGTAATTAGTTTAGACTAGCCTATAAATTGTTCCCTTTGTTGTCACTTTTTATACTCGGTGGCGATGGGACAAATTTGAAGTCGTGCAAATTAGAAACGCGACTCTGACGTAAGCCCTTTGAAGGTAATTTGCTGTAGAATAACTGATCTAAAAATGGGTAATGGTAACGGCAAAGAACATACTCTTTGTCTCTAAGGTTCTTTCTTAGCACTAATTGCAACCATTTCATCAGTTTCCACCTTGCGACTTCCTGATGCACTCGGAAACCTTGGTCGGATTAAGGGTGATAGAATGGCAATCTAAAAAAGCCATGAAAAATTGATATAAGGATGATTAAAAAAGTGCAGGATAGTTTCACGAGAAAACTCCTGATACGAATGGGAGGATAGAACTATAATGGTATACCTTGTAGTTATTCTAGGAACAAGCAATTCGGGTTGGATACACTAGCAGTCAAAAAAAAAGAGAAATGACTTGGTGAAGGTTTGGAAAGTTCTCAATAATCATGTAGGCTTGAAAGGAGATACGTTGATCCACTCAACTCAATCCAGAACTACAGGTTCAGCTATTTCGCTAACAGAGCGGGTTCGGAACTAGTTTCATAGTTCAGTATTCTGTTTGGCTTTTTCGTACTGGAGTTTAGTTTTCGCGGATGTTTTATGAGTGTTTTATGTTTGTTTGATGAATCGCATGGCATATCCATGTAATAAGTTGACTGGTGAGAATTATGGACTAAGAGGAAGTGCTACTGTCAAAGTTCATAACAATCCTAAAGGTAACGATATATGGAGGTGTCAAATTTTCGTATAGGTGATTTTGCCACATTCCGAGGTTTTGTGGGACGTAGAACTCTAATGATGTGATAGCACTAAAAGTCAAAGAAATTTGCGAAAACGAGGTGCTATTTTCCATGTGCCTGATTAGGTGGTGCCTCATCAACATGGATCCCGCCACGCTGATGTCACGCGTACGCGTACATGTGCGAGTGAACGAGGCTTCGGGAGCTGGCGTGGGCGGACACCAAAAAGGCCATGTTGACGTTAGTGTCCACAGAAATATCTTCGCAGGTAGGTGGCAATTCATTGTGTTCTGTTTACTGCTGTATTTCTCCGGCAACCGATTACTCATTGAATGACTTACTCAGAAGTGGAAATATCTATGACTAGTGCTTTTAAAACCCTTTCTGATTGCTAAATATTCACCCCAGGTTACGGGCGTAACAAACATAATAATAAAATAATTATTTACAAAGCTAGTAGGGAAGCTGCATAGAGAAAATTGAATGGTATGTTTGGCTTTGGCTCGTTCCTTTAAAATACACTCTGGACCAGAGCTCTACAGGAACTACGTATTACTTCAATTTCCAGGCGTAAATCCAGTTTGTGGCAACTCCACTACTCATAGTTACATGTTCCCGTAGTGGTTTAGGTCATTGTTCAATGTACATGATATACGCAGCAAGTAACTACATAGCTTACGTCAAACAGCCAAGAATAGTTCTATAGAATACAATGAGAGAGCCAGGGATCTCGGTGCAGATCTAAGAATCGATGTTGAACTCTATTTCTTTCATGTTTTCCAGAGATGTAGTGACGCAAGAGTTGAAGGACCACCATATCACTTTTATACGGTTCCAATATTGCATTAATAAGTTCTGGGAAACAGCAGCACAAGGCCGAAAAGCGGCAGATCACTTTAGAGGAAACGGCTGTGGAATTAGGTATAAAAAAGAGCTTATAAGTAGTTGTAGCGATGTCGAAGCTACATTCGTTGCACATAAAGGGAAGATACGCCTGCTTTCGAGGCAATACGGACCTCTTACAAGAAAAAAAAACAACATTATTCCCATCTATGTAGTGTTGGAAGTTGAAACGTCACATCTCCTGCATTATGCGATTTCCAAGGTTTTTTCTATTATCAAATATCATTATTTATTATTAGGTGGTGCGGAACTATGCATTTAGCTGAGATATACAATATATCAATCCAGAACAGTTTTCACGGTTTCAATAACTAGATTTCAAACTTCACCTTCATGGTTTCACAGAAAAATGTGCTAAATAAAAATAAGTCAAACAACAAACAAATTAAGAAATACATCCAAAAATCCAAAGTTTTTTCTACCTTCAGGAAAAAGATTAGCACAACGACTACTTCTCGTACAAGGATAGTGCACAAGGACTAAATTGATTCTAAACAAAAAAACATGTAATTTCTCAGCTTCCTTTAAAGAGTTTTAAGCAACTTGCGAAACTATCTAATGAACTAAAAACCATTTTTCCACATCCATGGAGGATGTCAGGATGTTTCACTCCATCAGCCGTAATGATGCAATAGGTATCGCTCCTATCCACAAGAAGGCCGGGGCACCGTACCCATGATCGCGCCAGACCTGGCTCTGAGTTTGACCGAAGCTAGCTTTGGCGCGTCGCGCACATTCACCTGATCGACGATGATTTCGGCCTCCGAGAGGCCTCACTCTCTTGCTAGAATCTTCCGCCAGTTGCGGAACTCTTTTCATGTCTTTAATGTTATCGTCTCCTTATTACATACTCACAATCATTACCCCAAATACATTGCACTCTACCTGGAGCTTAACGGGGCCTAACGGCTCTGTTACCCATTTCGCTAATACATTGGGCTGGCCAGAGCTGTCTTCTTTTTGATACATACCGATTCTCCTAGCCATCTACGCTTCCATTCTTTTGTCTTTCATGAAGCTATGGTATAATTACATTCAATAAATCATTTCCAACTATGAATTTCTTCAATCTTAAGTGACATCTTGGTCATTCCATTGATTTCTTCTGTCCACTTCATGTACGTGGTACTGGGTGGTCAATCGGTTGGGCTCACTGACCGCGTCACTAGGCATCATGGAAGTCTTAGGAGGGATTCTTGACAGTTTTTTGTGGTCGGCTCCACTAAACAAAAATAACATGCTCGCTGGGTACGAGATCGTTCTTGCCTCGGAGAACAGAAGTCCATCACTGACTGCAGCCCTTCCAATGGCAAGATATCTTCGTCCAGTATCAAATATACCCTGAGCAGCAAGGGCCGTGAAGAAATGAAAGCCAACGTGGAATACTACCATGATTCTAGCGATGAGTTGCCCTTTTACAGATGGATGTCAGAAGTGCATGTTTCAGGAAAGATGTTATTCGCATACGTGTTCAATTGTTTTTGGGAGCATTGCAAATATACAATTACGGAAGCTTAGAAAAACATTTGCATATAAATGAAATAAAATCCGTGCATATCCTGCAGCAAGTGGCTGAATGCGTGGACATCTGAGCCCTGTTGAGGAGGAAGTGAAATCATAGAAGCACCATACAAAAGCTGAAGAATTCTGTTCTTTGATGCATCTTTTCACGAACACAGGATAGGCTACAGATGAAGTATCGCGATAAGTTG
>KN732878.1:0-10138 GCA_000816745.1 Ancylostoma duodenale | reverse complement strand
TAAGACGTAGCACACTCGCGAGCGTGCCACACGCACATGCTGCTCCGCAGCATCGCGCGCTACGTGGGACGACGACTTTAGGTCTGCGCTAGTCGTTCGACTTCGCTGGCTTTAGTGGTGGCAGTAGCCACCTCTTTGCTCTTTGTTATGCCCCTAGTGGCACTCAGCTGTCCCAGTCAAGCCTTAAACTCGCCCATTTTCTCCCATCACTGCTCGCACTCTTAAGAGCAGCATCAACCACGCTCCACTGCTGCGAACTAGCAGTGCTCAAAAATCGTCTTCTCATGAGTTCTATGGGGTGTTGAGCACCCGCGCCAAAATCTGGTGAAAATCTGCGTAGACGTTGTCTTCAATGTGCTATGCGTGCAACTTGAGCATCACCAGAAGCTTGAACGGTTGCAGCCGTACGCCAACGCTGGTGCACACGCAATATCTGAATTTTCCTAATTTCTGGTTCGAATTCTAATTCCTGGTTCGAAGTAAGTTTTTTTTTTTTTCAGCTGTACAACTGAGGAGTCAAAACGGTGTGAAAGTTTTATTTATTTATTTATTTATTTATTTATCTATTTTATTTATTTTATTTATTTATTTATTTATTCGTTTATTTATTTATTTATTCGTTTATTTATTTATTCGTTTATTTATTTATTCATTCTTTATTTATTTATTTATTTATTTATTTATTTATTTATTTATTTATTTATTTATTTATTTATTTATTTATTTATTATTACATGGGGGGCCATGTGGGCAGAAATGGAGATAACGTATACATGTCATTACATGTCACAGATGGTAGCAACCATAGTACATGAACGAAGCAGTATATTCTATTGAAAAGTATCGGAAACATTTGATGACCTGGTCTGCCAGTTTTCTGAATGGATTCACTTTAATATGGATGCGATGATTTTTGCTGAGATTCAGATACTGGGTTTCTGCACGGTTTACATGTCTTATAAACACAAAGCTCTTGTTAACGAACTCCTCTGTGGCAACATTTACCGGAAATAATAAGCTTATCATTAGAGCACAATACCTCAACGACAGGGGTGCGGATATTCTGACCGCAATTGAGAGCAAAAGCATCATTCATGTTTGCCGTCCAGAAAGGTCGCGGTGGCAAAAACCAGGAACATTCCCTACCTACCAGTATGTCTCTTCTCCCTCCCTAGTTTCTACTGCGTTCGGACGCACCAACTTTTTCGAGCGGCAAGCATGAATAATTTCTAAGGTCCCAACAACGGCCTCGTATACAACGGTGATTCCCGGGATCACCTTAAAACGCGATCACTCCGGACGGGAGATCTCCGTCTGACTGTTAGGTCAACGGTCTGCTGCCTCCTATAACAACGTAACACTTCTGACATCGGACCATCAAGTACAACTAGTATGAAGCATTCCTCATTTTCTAGATCTTAGGGAACTCATTTGCAGATCAGAATTTGCAACAATTGTCGAAATACGATTTGTACATCTCGTGCCGTTGTGACCTATAATTAGTAAAAATTGGTTCTCACATCCGATTTCAGATTGTAATTTGTTTCTGCGAAGTATTCAATATTAATGGAAACTTTTGTACATATATGAGCGAGATGCCTTCGATACGGCTTATTGATTATTAGAACCACTGTTCCAGATACTGTTCCGCATAACGATATCGTACACATGCACAGGTTACCAATACCTGCAAACGAAGGTCTGTAGTGAAACGAAGCATCAGAAGACACTCTATCAAACAGTAGCGATTAAAAATGGTGGAAATATGTTCTCCATTTCCGATGGAAGCTTAGCTTTGCATTGTTTCTTATGCTCACGATGATGGGAGTAAATTTCATTTAAGATAGAACAACACCCACTTTGAGTATTTACTATGCTGAATACAAAGATAAAAAATAGGATCAATATTGGAATAGCAAGGAACACCATAGGAATCACACCCTGAAACAAAATTATTCAGGAAACTGCAGCGGCTGTGAAGTGTTCGATTATTGAATGTAACCGCAGCTGATATGTATATTTTTCTCGTTTTCAAGGAGAACCAACCTGCAAAACAACGTGGATTAGAAATAGTCTCTGCAAGCTCTTTGTTCTTTCTGATAAATGTGTGGATGCTCTTATAGCAGAAAATGTGAGATGGATAAAGGAAAAACCGACAATAACGGTGAATATTACAAGAACTCCAGCATTATAAACTAGTGGCATAACGGACGTGTATTGGAAGGAGTCTTTTGCATACTCTATGACAGCTGCAGCACATGTGAATTTCTATAAAAAATAGAGCACGTATAGCAGGTATGGGTACTGATTTAGACAAGAATTACTTTGGTGGCACTAGAATTCTCTCTCGGTTGAATATGTGCATTATAAGCCAGCATCTTGCAAGCAAGGATTATAGATTTTTAGTCATCTTTCGTCGTAAACGATGTCATTATCAAAGCGAAAGTAATGTATTAGCCGTCCATCAATTTGCATTATCAAGGTATGTATTCCTAGCATTTGCATGCAATGAGTAGCACGAGGTCGTCACTGAAGATCAGAGAGTACTGAGCAGGGGTGTAGGTTATTAACGTAACGAATTATCGCATTAACGCGTAACAGACGTCTTTCCGATAACGCAATGAGCTAACGATCTACCAGTTAAGTGGGCCCATGAGTATTTTTCATGAGAGCGTTTTTTTTTTCGAATTGTTTAGGCTGCTGCTATACTCCTCTAGGAGTATAGCGGTTTCGTTCGCTACGCCGCGGCGACACTGGCCATTGTGCGTATTGATCGTGGGCGGGGAGTCGCTGGCGTCGGGCACCGCTGTCGTCGCTCGTCATCAATCCCGATCGACGACAGTGGCGACGACCGTAGCGACAAACGTAGGTCTTACATTTTTGAATGGATTTGATGTGTTTGCATAGTCGTTTTGTGCTAGTGAATTCAGTTCTATGTTTTGTTTTATGTGTGTTTTTGTAATGGTGATGGGTAGTGATTTATGCTCTTCTGCGTAGTCCCTGCTTTTTTTTTGCTCCACAAGAAGGCAAGCGAAAGGGAAAGGACGCACCTTCAAATGCGAATGTGCTAATTTTCTTATATGCGCTACCTGAAACCGTACAAAGAATCTTTTATTGTCTCAGATTTGAACATGAAGTGTAAGCTAACCATAGAGTTTGTTTTCATGAAAAGTTGAATCTCCAGCTTCACCTTCAAGAGCTGATTCCTACATCGGGTGCTGTTTCTTGAGTAACCTCTATTTTTCATGATTATGTCTGATGTTGTTTTGATTAATTTTACACTTTTTTATTTTCACACTTTGGCACAATTGTGTACATTTTTATATTGGCAGATGGACAAAAGTGGGCGGAGTTCCTCATGCGCGGCGATTCTTCGGTGGGAGCTTCACAAGCCGGTGCGGTATATAATATTATGCCCGTCTAGGAGTCTGCCCAGAATGTACCACTTGCGAAATTTCGCCCAATTTGGGGAGATTACCGAATGTGCTACACCTTCACGCATCTCAGTCTGTCGCTACCTTTGCTGATTCCTTGAAGGATCATGTTTCGCCTGTATTTGGATGTATATACGCACGCATGACTATCACTATAAATGGCTTAAGAGGAAAGTCAAATAAAGTAAAAGACCACAACACCATATTGAAAACAGAAGCAATCAGCGTCATAGAAAAATGAAACCCAGTTCAGAGAGGAATTATTTGAACTTATTTTTTCATCCTTTTCCATATTGACTATTTCCCATCCCCCGAAGCAGGCTACTAAATCATTTTTCTGAAGCTCGAAGATTCTGTAGTATTTCCCATCTCTTGAGAGTCACTCAGCTTATAAGGGTAAACGTGCTCTAAAAGTGGACAGGGAAGCAGATAGGTATGTATTAAGCAAAGTTGCTCACGCGGGATGAGGTTTCGGGAAGAATTCCACAAGGTGGGCAGAATATTAGACGGTCATAATATTATATACGACACCGGCGTGGGCTGTTGGCCCTGTCCACAAGCGCGCCGTTTACCGCGTTTTCTGAAACGTTGTAGGCCAGAAAAACGAACAAATTGAGGACTCATCACCCAGTATAGGGCGTGAGAGGCGTCCTCACCCGTGGGATACGCACGTCGGAGGAGCAATTCATATTAGATGAGCGCGTGAGTTGCGTCGAATGCATATATGTGTTTGGTGTTGATTTTCCATGATGGATCGAGCAACACTGGTGTACTCGTATCCCCTATGAAGGAAGTGCTCGGCCGTCGCGAACAGCTGCGAGACCGCAAATGCGTGCGTATGGATTGCGTCTGAAGTGCGTCACCGCTGCGAGTGAACCTATACTTTATCATACAGATGCACGCGTGTCGAACGCACTCACCTAGTACAAATTGCCCTCATCACTGAATTAACGCGAGTTATAAATGTGTTCAGCCAAGCAGAGAAATGGCCACTGAATTTTTGGAATGAAAATATAAACATGAAGATGTAATGTTCGGACACTGAATTCTCTTATTTCTACGCAGTAACCTTCTTTGAGAAGTGTGCGACGAAATGGAACATGCTATTATCCAAAGCATCGTTTAAGGAGCGACATGAAGATTATTTTTGCTGAAAGAATCAAAATTACGCATGAATCCGGATGAAAAACGAAGATTTTGTCGCACGGACCTATCAAAAGTGGTGGGCCATGCTTAGCCCAGCGAACACCTATTTCGAATTGCGCGCGCTGCTCGCAGAATACGAGGCCATCGCATATGGCCCAGTTGGCCACGCAGGGCACTGGGCTACGCCGGAATACGGCTAATGGTTCTAAGATAAAAGCTACGTCGTCCACGGCAATCAACGCGCACTTTTGGAGCCCGTTTAGTGTGAAAAATATGGGAGAGTCCTCAATGTTTTGCGAACGGTGACCTCGGGGGGCAAGAATGCGAATTGTTAAGGATCATAACGTAGCCAAGATGCGACTTTGAACGTCGGCACGTTGAAAGCCCGCTCATGTTAACTGACAGCAGCACTCGGACATCGTCAAATTCACTTGTGCGCTGTGCAAGAAACGAGACGGTCTGGTAGCAAGTCGAAGGGCATAGGTCACGGCTTCAAAGTAGTTTACAACGGCAGTCCAAAGACCAGGAACGGTGTCGGTATAGTCGTCTCTCAATGCTTCCAGGACTCGATAGCCGAGGTGCAGCGTTGCGATGACCGCCTCATAAAGGTCGTCGTCATCACCGCAAATCAACGCCTTCACTTCCTCTCGGCGTACGCACCACAGGCAGGCTGTTGTGATCAGAGATGATCAAACATGAATTCTGGATGTTGCTTGACGAGAAGAAAGCGGAATTACCACAGGAAGGAAAAATCGTTGTTTCAGGAGATTTAAATGGCCACGTAGGAATGGCAAAAGACGGCTACAGATGCCATGGAGGCTTTGGCTACGGGATACGCAATGAAGATGGCGAGCGCATCCTGGATTACGCTGACTCTCGCAACCTCGTCATAATGAACACAAAGTTCCGAAAGCGTCCTTCTCACCTCGTCTCCTACAGTGGCAACGTGAAGACCCAGATCGACTTCGCTCTCGTACGACATGGCCATCAATAGCTAATTACCGATGCAAAGGTTGTACCTTACGAGACCGTGGCCACGGAACATCGTCCGCTCTCTGCACCATAAAAATCATGACCTCGAGTAGGATGCATGACAAACGGTGCAGATCGGCACGAATCAAGTGGTGGTGGTTAAAAGAGAAGGAAGCCACAGTATCTTCCACCATCATGTTGCTGCCGGTCACGACCGTCGACTAGAACAGGAAGAAAGCACTCCAAGCCATTATAGAAGTGGCGCGTCCAGAGCTTGGCACGACTAAATCAAGTCACCAGAGATTTGACAGACAGGCATGGTTATGGGCGGATGAAGTGAAAGTGAAGGCATGCGAGAAGAAACGTCTCTACCACGTATTCTTCTGTAAAAAGAGGGATTACAACAGGCAAAAGTATCTAGAAGCGAAGAAAGCAGCAAAGAAGGCTGTGGCTGCGACGAAGGCTGAACACTACGACAATGTTAGCGAGAAGTTAGATGAGAAAGGTGGTCGAGAACGCCTCATCTACCGACTGGAGAGGTCTCGCCAGCGGCAGGCCAAAGACGTCGAAAAGCTTAACGGAGTTGACGACGAACACGGTCATCTCATAACAGACCGCAAAGAAGGCAACGAAGGAGGTGGTGTGACTACTTCGAGAATATCTCAACAGAAGAATTGAGCCATCCAACCCTTCCACAATTACCGCCGACTTACGGTCTTATCCAGCCGATCACCGTGGATGAAACCGTGGCTGCGCTAAAGCGGATGAAGCCAGAAAGAGCGATGGGTCCTGAAGATGTAGCGGTGGAACTATGGAAGTCAAGACACTGGAACTCAGCTGAATGGCTGACTTTGTTCTTCAACCAGGTCATCGCAGAGAAGAAGACCCCCATGGATGGGCAGAAGAGCACCACAATCCCGATCAGGAAAGAAAAAGAGGAAAGGGAAACCTGCAGATTGCTCAAATTATCGGCCAATACGTCTGTTGTCTCACGGTATGAAGATATTCGGACGCATTGTTGAGCGCCGAATACACGACATCATCCGAGTTACCACAAACCAATGTGGTTTCCTAGCCAACTGCGGAACTAATAATTGAGAAACATCGTGAGATGATCGAGAAACATCTCAAGAAGCGTGTGGACCGCATATGCAATGAAAAGATCCAAGATCGGTTTGGCATCACCACGATTGACGACAAGCTCCGCGAAACCCGCCTTAGATGGTACGGCCACGTTCTGCGTGCCAACAGAGACACCGTCTGCAGAGTAAGCCTTGATCTCCATGTATCGGGGAAACGGCCAAAAGGACGGCTGAAGCAACGGTGGCTGGACACACTGCATGCGGATCTGAAGCACGTGGGCGCCCACCCAGACCAGGCGCAGGATAGAGCCAAATGGCATCAGAAGATCAGGAAAGCGGACCCCGCCAACGAACGGGATAAGCGTTGAGGAAGAAGAAGAATTGTGATTCCGGTGCTTTTGACAAGCGTATTGGCAAAGTTGAAGTCGAAGCTCGCACCGCAAAGTGCACATTTGGATTGAGTGGATGTTCCTTTGCCGGAAGCACCACTCAGTTAGCAGAATAATCTTTTCACGGTTCTTGCTTTCCCAAAGCAGTACAGCAACGTATAGTAAGGGTGAATCTGACAAAACTAGAGTAATTTTCATCAGGCCAATACTGCTGCATAATCCAGGTGAGAAAAAAGAATCCATCGCTAACTTCAGCTAGGGAAAAATGAACTGAAAAGGCGCTTTATAATCATGAATCAACATAATATAATATGGCTCTTGTCGGCCCTGCTATGCACTACTGGTGCCTATCATCCGCTGCCCGATGTTTGGGTGAGATTTTTGAACTGGTGCTGAATAACTTCGAAGGGACGGCGTAGCCAAAAAAGCGAGTAATAGCTGACGTTGAACGGCATTAGGTGTGACACCACTTTTTTGTACTGGCTTACAGTAACTCTCAATGTCAGTAAGAAGGCCTGGCATGACCTTTAAATTGGTCATTCGCCTTGGATGATGTTGTAGGACAATGCTGTGTGAAGACCAGCTGTAATGCAATTCCTGGAATAATTTGAACGAAAGCTTGACTTGTCTGTGCTACATCCATTGACAATGCCTGCAACACCTGAGATATGAATTTTATTGAACGATTTCCTAGGATAATAAGAATCATGAATTTACGATTTTCACAACTCGATAGGTGCTCGTTGCTGTTAAACAAAAATATCTTGGAATGCGTGCAATCTAGGAAACTCATTAACCTTTTCGAAATTTGGATTGTTCTTGAGAACGTCAGGATAAGTCAGTATACCAGTGCCAGTTAGTGAACCAACGTAGAGCACGTATAAACCAGATACCAGAAGAAAGTACGCTAAATCGTTGCATTATCAATGGTTTCATGAAAACACAGCAAAAGCGAGACGCATTAGTGTGATCCATCCATTCTTAGTTGAAGCAAACCCAGGGCACAGCACTAGGTGGTCAGTGTCGGTTTGGGAGTACTAAGTTCAGTCGGATTCCGAAATGGGCTACTAAGTACCTACATACTAGGGTTCCTTCAGGAAAAGAAGGTAGCACTGAAAAAATGACTTAAACAGCCGTTAGTGAGGACGACAAATGATGTTACAGCATGAAATGCGTATCATTTGGCAAAGACAGCCTAATCCATTTCAAATTCAAGCTAAATTACTCGAAAAACCGATCCCACTGCGGATCTCTTTGTCCCCGCCAGAACTCGTTGAAACTTGTTATAGGACCTGTCAGATAGAGAAATTGTCACTGGAGCGCGTTTTTTTCGCAAACCCGGAACTTTTCCAGGAAATTCCTCTCGTTTGAAGAAGTGTTCCGATGCGCTGTCAACTCCAAGAAAAGCGCTCAGGGGGTATCAACTCTCCCCCAAAGTGGCGTCTTTCGTTTTTGAGAAACCGTCTTCGTTTTTGAGATACAGATACTTGTTGGTGCAGTGCGCATCTCCAGTCCAAATTTCAACATGGTACGTCTCCTACAGGTTGAGCAACACCTGATTATCACTGGAGCGCGCCAGAGTGCAGGGTAGGGATCGAGTAAATGATTGAACGAAAGTGATCTTCAGCCACGATTTTGATGGTCCTCCAGACGTGCCTTTCTGAAATCTGCTTGTGTCTAACATCAGTAGACGGTTAGCGGTTGGCTACGCCCCAGGCATTGATGCTGAGCCCCCTGAATCTGCAGGACGCTACTAAGTCCTGGTGGTCAATGACCACCTTGTGCTGCGCCCTGAGCAAACCTCTACAACACATATTCCAAAAAAGAGAAAGCAATAAAATCAAAGGAGAAAGGTTAGGACGAACCTTTGCTGTGTTTTCTCAGAAAACATTCTGTCGAAATTACCACATAGTATCGAGTCAGTAGCA
Source organism: Ancylostoma duodenale (assembly GCA_000816745.1). Classification (NCBI taxonomy): domain Eukaryota; kingdom Metazoa; phylum Nematoda; class Chromadorea; order Rhabditida; family Ancylostomatidae; genus Ancylostoma; species Ancylostoma duodenale. The sequence goes on along the minus strand of KN732878.1, from coordinate 1,187 downwards.
TATTGAGAACAGCGACACCAATAAGAGCAATATTCAAGAAAACCAAGACGGTTACAGGATAAAGAGAACCGTTAAAATGCTTTCCAATACCAGCAAGATAACCCATAGTCATAGGGAAGAATAGAACTGGTGTTACACACAAAGAAAACAGAAAATCAAAGAGCAGAGACCACATCTGGTAGAGGAGAAGATTGATTCGATACTGTGATTCCATTTTAGCTGGACACGTTATGATACAGAATAAGGCAACTAAGGATGGTACGGGGCTGAATATTGATATGATCTTCATTGCGATTATATATGACGTTGGATTTGGATCAATCCTGTCACATTCAATCATTCTGTAAATACACATGAGAATAATTGCACGAGTAATTCAAGATGACTAGCACCAATACAAACCTGAAAAGAATTATTGGCTAACGGCAAAGTTGTACGCTGACTCGAAAATACTAAACAGACTGAATTGTGAGGCTATAATACGCAATGTTCGGCAAGCTATAGTACCCATGACAACTGGTCGACAGAAAACGCTGATTTTTGTTCTTATTTTAGTCTTTCAGCATGATCTCAGCTCACTTTGTTTCCAGCAAAAGTGTATACTTACCAATTTTGCGAAGAAGAGATCTACGATTTCAAAGCGAAAATTTGCTAGGAAAGCGACCATTTTCCGAATTGTCTGCGCCTACGAACTGGTGCGAGAATCAGGGAGAATTGCTAGCTCAAGAAATGTGCTCTTTAACGTTCAATATAGGAAAGAAACACTTTTGATACGCTTCCGCTCCCAAACTCATCCTGCAAAATTTGCTTGAACAAATCGATTGGTATACAGCAGTTCTGATAGTGAGGGAAATGAACTGAACCATAGTGAAGAAAAAACATTGACCACTGTTCTTCATGAGGACTCTCGTTTCCTTTTTGTTTTCTGTGGAACAACAAAAACCGTGATTTTTGTATTTCTAGGTTATCTTCATCAATAATCATCAGGAACATACAGTGTCGGCCAAAGTTATGTAGCCTGTTCAACTTTCCTCCATGACTTCTGCTGATGTGAAGCTTGGAAGTTCGAATTTTATGAGGGCTGTAGACGGTCAAGAACCATAAGAAAGTGTTAAAACTCAGCTATTTTGTTCGTGAGTGTTCTTGGTAAAATTTTTCCATTAATCATGATTGAAATCTTTGACTGT
>KN732875.1:3290-13662 GCA_000816745.1 Ancylostoma duodenale | reverse complement strand
TGCACGAAGTGTTCCTTAGGCTGTATGTATCTGAGCGTCCATCGTTTTTCAGTATGCACGCGCGCAACCTTTGTCGGTTGGAGTGCGTTTTCCCACGGCCACCGTAATCCTCATACGTTTTGTCTCATATCTAGCGATGTAGCTCATACCGAGGTGGTCTTAAACTTGGAAAACGTGCTACACATACGGTTTGGACTCCAGAGAGCAAAGAACCTGGGTTGACAAGATTTTGACCTTGACCTTGTCTTTAAGTTGTCTCTCGTGAGCAATGTTGTTCTTTGTAATACTAGTTCAGTAATGTGATTACCTTGGTGACTGGAAATTCGGAAGAAGGCCTCCTAATGTTGTTTCCATAGTAGAGCCTCGTCGACCCGCAGCCCCATATGCCAGCGATTTTCTGGAAGAGTAATGTAAGTAAGGTATTTTCTACGAATGGTATAGCCCCATCTACTGCTCAAAGGTGACATCATTTTTTGATAGGTTTTGATTTTGGAACATTTTGTTGCTTTTAGTGAAACAATTTGATTTTCGAAATTCAGTACCTAGGAGAAAGTAAATTGTACTGCGCAGAACCAGAACGTCCTTGCTGAGCGAACAGTGGAAGCTGAAGATGTTTTTCAAGAAATGATATTGACTCGGGTGAATGGATCCAGTAAATCAAATCCTACTGCAACGCTTCCTCTCTTATCCAAGTGGATGTGCACAGGTGCCATCGAAACTCGTCTCGACGGTCTTTTCCGAGAACTCGTTTCTTTTTGGCTATTTTCTTCCTCTTCATTTGTTGTTTTCTGAAAAATTTAAAATTACTCTCCATTTATTCATTCAAACGGTCTCAAAGGTGCATGAAAGGTTAGAACGAATGTGGACAGAAACGGAAAATAGAGCCGAAGTTTTATCCTTTCTAAATGGAGGAGACTGGTTTGAGGTGCACCCGCTCGCACGCGCCGCACCGACTGCGTCTCGGTACTCTGATTGTCTGCGCATCTGCAAATCCCAGTGGTACTTCCGTTCCTGCATTGACGAGCAATGAGGGCTGGATCTTCAGAAAGTTCTATATTTATCGTTCTAACCACGGTTGCCACACATTAGGAAACCTTTTCGTTTCCTAGTTGCCTAATAGTGGAAAAGAAAGAGCTCTCCTCTGCTGATCATCCCTTAAAAAAGTTGAATTTTCTCCAGTATTAGTAGGAATACCTCAGGTTGCGGCTCCTCTACGATGACGAGGCTTTGTCGCCTTTCATTCTCCTCCTCCAACATCGCTTCCATAAATTGTTTCTGCCTTTCGGTGTTCACAGTACCCCATACAGATTTGAATAGGTATATAAAGATTTCCAGTAAAGTTACCTGAATTCAAATAGTTTCCCTTTAAAACTGGAGGCGATTGACAATTTGGAAAAATCTCTAGGCAGTTTTTTATGATCATGGTCTTGTAGCCGTGGTTGGGTTGTGAAACAAAATGTGTTGTTTTGACTGCGTTCTCACTACACACTGGACGTATACAATACGTCTAAAGTCGGCAAGGTTTCGAATATTTATGTGCTTTCGATAGTTTTTAACAGCACATTTTTTTGAATATTGAAAGCCAAAATTCTAACTTTACTCAGGAAATTGCTAGTGGAAGGAAAAAACTATCAAGTTATCAAGGTGATCAAGTGATCTCTAGCAAAATACACCAACCGTGCTCATGCCAAGGAATAATCCCATGCTTCCAGCAATATTCGAGAGCAGATCGGCTGTTTGGAGCTGTTTCTGCTGCTCATGACGCTCGTAGGACATGCTTTGCATGAATAGATTTATCACAGATATGTTGTTCCTGAAAGCTACATGGTAGGTACATAAGGAAAAATAACAAAATAGTAATAATAAAGATACAGGTACATCAGGACAATGAATACAATAGCTGAGAACAGAGGATCAAAAAATAAATGCGGAGTTTGATATACCTAATCTACAGCAGAGAAATAATTTTCCAAACATCTTTGAGAGTAATACAATTTGCGGGATATCACAAGAACTCAAAAATGGATGCTGTTTTGATGAAGATATCTTGATAACCCTTAGAAATACGAAGAAGTCTCGTTTTTTTCTCTTCTATGAATTTCCAATAAGAATTTCTTATACTCTTAAGACGTATGGAAAGGATAGAATACCATTTTGCCATTTTACTACACTCCCACCCAAGCAATATATTTTCACTATATTGACTTCTCACCCGACATATTCATCCGAAAGCGTAAATCTTTGTGAAATGGAGCCAGTGATTATGTCTGCGTAGCTCATCTGCACGTCATATTCCATTAGCTGACACTCCACATCACAGCTGCAGTTCGTTGAATTTGCTGGAAATAACCAGAACTCTGCTCCACTAAATATTATATTTGGCACTGGGAACACTAGAAAAGGGAATATTTTTCCATTCCTACGCACACTCACTGCGTTTATTATTATACACAAAAAACTACTAGGTAAAACCCAGTATTCTCTGGAGAGATGGATAGACAGGTTCCCTCGAAAGTCAAAGGATTCCGTTCACTTTGTGAAAGCTGTCACCTTTATCCTTGACGAGATGACACTAGATTTTCCTGAACATTCGGCGAAAAGTCCTCACCATAAACACTATCAGCACACATGTTGATCTCAAGCGGAGCACAAATCGAGAAATTTTGGACGGTCTTCAGAGGAAGAAGTTTCATGGGCAGGCATCCGCATGTGGACAGCCATTCTCGGGCTAGACAGTTCCACTCGCAGTGTGTAGCAGTGTACTGGAATGGTTGAAAGTAGAGAGATTGGAAAAGAAGTGTTGCGTTCATTTACATCTACATGCTGAAAGAATGTAATTTAAGAGGTTACGATAAATAAATAAACAAATACCATAAATAAATAAATAAGTGAACAAATAAATAAAAATAAATAAGAAACAAATGATAAAAATATAAAGCAAATAAATAATAACTGGTTCAAAATCCAACTGCACTAAACCACGCCAATTTAAAGATACTGTCGAAATGCCTAGAGACATCCCAGAGGCAGAGTCGACAAGTCACCCCTGACAAAATTTCATGTTAAGTTAAGAGCACCGTAAGATTGGTGAGAAGTTCTCCATGGATTTTTGGATCCCATCCATGTTGACAGTATCCCCAGTCGGCTCTTTGTAGTAGCGAAATCTGAAAGAATGAATTTAGGCTTGAAATATGGGGCACCGTCGATTAGCGCTGCCCTCTCATATTTTGGCGTAACATGAAAATTTTTGTAGGATTAGGTAACAAGTTTTGAAAAACCCGTTGGAAGAGGGTGCTACTTGTGAATCCTTTGTAAATTTCTCGCTAACACTTGAAACAGAAGTGCACAGTTTTATGAAAAACAACTGTGGTAGTAACTCTTAGAAATTGAACTGTAAACTAATTGATCATGAATGGTTCTCAAAAAGTGAATCATGAATATATAAAGGATGTTTGCGCTCACATTTCTGACAGAAATCCCTGCATAAAGCGCAGCACCTGGAGGCACTGATAAGCCATGGGCTTCCATAGAGTACTCCTTTCCAGGTTCATGTACCAGTACTCGGAATCCCATATCAAACGACAACTGATTATCTACAAAGATTTTTCAACACTGTAAAATCGTAGCGAGATATACTCAATCAGTTCTTACCAGTATACATTGCATTATTTCCATCCAGAATGAACTGCGAGCCATAACTGGTCCCACTCAAATATTGTGTTTTATTCAATTTTGACTTCGGAAATCTATAATAAGTCACATAAAGGTAAATCGCAGTGACTGTAGTGAGGGAAGCGGATTGACCTTATACAGTATCCGAGATTGGTTGGCACGACATCGCTGTAGGAACAACAGTTTTCAATAATTTCGCCTGCAAATGAGCAGGACAACACCATATCCTCACATTTCGGCCTGAAGAGAAGTGATGCAGTGGTTTTTGTCAGATTGATGGCGTCTCTCAAGAAAAAATGCAAGCATGGTTGTCCTCCTTAGATAACCTAAATTAAATCCAAAAGGTACATTTTATGAATTTTTGGTGAAGTACTTAGAGTTTTCAATGTTTTAGCAGCATTATTGGACTAGTTCAATGTACGTCCTAATGACGTTCCCGAATTTTTCCTCAAAATAAAGTACAAAATGAATAAAAATTCTTTGAAATTTGAAGATATATTCAAGTTCTTGATTTTTCCCATTTTTAATTGGTTTTCGGAGAATTTTATACTCAAATATTCAACTGGCTAGGCGCAAACCTTACGCCTTTCTTTCTTGTCCCCTTATAAACGAACCCCGAAAGATTCTGGTAAAATATAAACGGGGTGTGATTACCTTCCTTAATACCTGCTAATTATGAAAAGGACCTATACAGACGGAACTTCTAGCAGCAAAATTTTTTTGAAACAAATTTTTAAAAAAAATAATTAAGCGCTTCCGACTCCACCACTGTTGAAAATTGCTCTAGAATTTATTCTTGAATTTATTCTGACTTCAATTTAGATTTTATTAATTTCAATTATTTAATTTTTAGTAAGTTATTATTTGATTTTCATTTAAATTTCGATTTTGTTGACTGCAAAATCATAGTCTTGCCACAGTTTGCAGGGAACACATGGGTCATACTGCAGATTTTCATTTTTCTGTACTCGTTGCAACGTAGTAAGAGGTGATGTGAGCAAAGGAGCGTCTTATATCCCACCAAATATGGAATCGATGAAAACTTCTACAATAACGAGATCATCACAGGCCCTACCTTATCTCCTGAAAAAAGTCAGCAATTGAAAAATTCCGGTCATTAATTAAGTAATAGTCGGCTATGTAATCTTCAAACTGAGCATGTCTCTCAGGAGCAACATCATCGACATGATCATTGAATACCATGAGCATATAGGATAGCAACTCTGGAGTCATGTTGTATCCTAAACTCTGCAAAGATGGGAATGATATCCTGCACAGGAACTCAACCACCTCGACCAACTCACTTGTCAATTCAGTGGTCTTGATTAGATTGTAGTTGCAAATGGTTATTTCAGGAAACGAGAGACCATTTTCAGCCACTATGATGTTCACTTGAAATAGCGTTGGCTTGGAATGATAGCCAAGGAGGAGATAGCCACTCTGAAAAAAAAAGCTCATTCGAAGTCGGCGCACTTGAACAGTACTTGTAACTTGGATAGTTGAATCGATCGATAATCGATCGAAGGTCGGTTGCCTACACTTGGTGATCAACAATCATTCTCTTAGATTATATTGTATCTATCAAGTTATTTATCTATCAAGTTTCATAAGAAAAACAGTAAACTGACATGGATCATGAATAGCGAGAGGCATGAAAGCACGACGACACACCAAAAAATCCGTGATGGCCATGTGTTCGAGTTGTAAATACGCACCAAGCCATGATATGTGGTCAGTCCAGAGAATTCCTGAAGAGAGCAGTGCAACTGTTATAGCCTTATACAACTTTTCACACGCCAAATGCTCGAAGAAACAGCGAAGGCCCACCTTGGTCTCGTAGTCGTAAATGTGTAGGTATATCCGCTCTCCAGCACCAATCGACTCACTCTTAGTGCTCATAGTTTTAGGGTGTTGTTGAGGCGCCCATACCAACAGGATTAACTTTTCTATGGAAAGAACACTTTTTTTAAAATGAAGTCGTGATAAGAGGAGCACAAAAAGCCTTTAGGACAGGATGAAGCTTGAAACCAGAAGAACCTTATCAGTGCACCAGATAAGGGGGCAGAGCGGAACCAAACGAGGCCAGCATAACACTGCTGATTAGAGTGCTTTCTTATAAATAATAGTGCAACATGAAGCGATTAAGAGATTACTCAGAGGCAAAAACTTTTAAAAAGGCGCTTCATTCTTTTTCGAGTTCTCTTCGCTCTGCTTCGTGCTATGTTTTGTTCACTTACGCTTTAAATGTATAATCCAATCATCATACAAGCGCAGGGATGGGCTGTTCATAATAGCGTAAGTATAAAAGATTATCTAGCTAGTAAAAGACGTGGCAGCTTGGTTTCGGCTCTGGAGAAACATAAGCAGGAAGATCGCAACGGCCAGGATTTCAACGTGGTGTGCAAAATTCTCGCTTACGAGCCCGAAATTTCGGCTGGGAAGCTACTGGAGGCATCTTGAATTTCCGCTCGGAATCCAGCCATGAATAACCGAAACGAGTGCTTGTCGATTGCGAATGGGTTCCTGCCCTATATTCCTCTCTGCGAGCTGTAGATCACTCTATCTAGAGCCTAATCACCATCTAGGGTCATGGTGACATTCACTCGTCCTGTGACAGTCGCCAAAGAGTGTGGACGAGAACAGTTACATCGGTGGACTTTTTGGTGCGTTGTGCTTCTCTGTTCGGTAATTTCCAGATGTCCTTAGGCCAATGTCAGTAGATTAGCTGGGGAGGGATAAGGCGTTTGGCGAACCAGAACACGAATATAGTGTTGAAGCAGTTTCAAGCCCCTGAAGAAGACGTTGCCGCCGAAACGTCAGGCCGCCAATAATAAAGTCCACATAACAACCTGGTTGCCGCAGAAGTATATGTAAAATAAGGTTAATCAACTATGCCCAGGGTTAAAGTCCAGAGTACATGGAGCTGTTCATAATGCTTAGCGCTCCTTACCGGGGAAGGATGCTAGGGGGTCCAACAACTCGTAACGAAATGTATACCGTCAAATGCAGTTCTCGATGCTGATCTCAAATCCGTTTTCCTTATCTACTGCAGGGTTCTCCCTGAAGAGTTACGTTTCATGACTGCAGCTTGCGCAAGGCAGCCAAAATTTGGCTTATTGGATATATTCTGCCAAAAGGTCGCGGAAACTCATCTGGATCCAAGAAAATTTTCTGAAGTATTGATTAATTTGAATTAGCTGGTAAGTTTGAAGTAGTTTTCGTGCATAATGTTAGCAAAATATTGCTCGAAAGTTAGATTTGGCCGGTCTAGACTAGCTGAAGTAATGCCACATAACTCTTCATAGAGAACTCCGCAGCAGATAAGAACAACGGCTTTGAGATCAGCATCAAAAATTGTATTTGACAGTATCCACTTTATTACGGGTTGTCGGACCCCCTAGTATCCTTCCTTGATCAGAGATATAAGCATTGCAGATAAACTGTTAAATGAATATCATTTTCACAAATATTCTTAATCTCCCTCCTATGTTCCAGAACACATTGCCCACTTTGATACATTACAACGATATCTCGTTTTTGATGCATATTTTTTCAAGAATACTTATCTAGATGATCCATGCTTATAATTTATATTTTTATAATTATGCCGCAGAATTTTTTCTCTAAATAAATATTTAGGCTTTTCTCGGTACTGTTCCGCGTGTGCAGATGGTCCTTTCGTAGGAAATTTTCAGTCATTGCTTCAAAATGGTGATGAGGCTGTCCGACCTGAGCTATGCGCTAAGGTTAACGTAAATCGTCTGAGCAGCGTCGAGCAACTTCAAAAAGGTTATATCTTCTTGCAACCGCCATGTTCTATGGTTGCCAAACAATACCATTTCAATAATACCTATATTCTGCCTTTTCTATCAATCCTGAATGAAAGGGTACCGCCTAGCAACCGAAAACAGCAGAAGCTCGCTGCTGTGTTTTTGTAAACACCTTCCTTCCATAGGAGGCTGGAATATTTCTAAGACAAGACTCTCAGCAAAGCGATGCAGGATGTGGTTGCTGGCTATGGCCCAATATGACAGGTAAGATTATATGCCGGAGCCATGCTGCTTATTGTCGTGACATCTACACACTATGAAGATGATTTGTCATTGCTGCGTGGACTCATTCGGAAATAGTGGCGAGTCCACCGCCTCGTTTGGTGAAGATCCGACTAAGCTTCGTTCAGAATTTTATCTTCGGCCACAAGATGACGGTGGACATGATAGCTGTATGCAGTCCTGAGTAGCACTCCGGGAAATTTGAAGCTGTCTTACTCACCACTTAACACATACGACATTTTCGTAAATTGTACTACATGAGAAGTGTTGCAATTCTACTGTTGTCTTCTACTGTTCAAAGGTATTTGATGTGCGGAAGAAAATGCTATCTACATATACAGATATAATATTTAGTTCAGCCATCTCGAAATCACCAAATAGACACGCAATGAACCGATCTGTCACACGGTGTGTACGCAGAGGTATTCATGAAACGACGTGATCTTTCACTTTTACAACCTTGTAATTTCCAGTTTGCAAGGACTGTTAAAGTATTTTCCAAGCCAGTACCTATTTACATCATGATTCAAATCTGACACTCATTGTTCTCAACTGACCCAAAGCTACATATTTCGAGAAAGAAGCACTGACGTCAAGTTCTTCTTATACGATTACACGCAACATACCGACAAGTATCTAGGAGGATTCAATTCTATTAGCTAATGTTCTCTGAATAGGAAAGGAGCAGCGGAATCGCACTTGTTATTCTAATATCAAGTAAAAATTAACCCATTCAGATATGATAAAAGTGTAGATAAGTACATCCTGCATCTCTCCTGCAGCTGCCAAAATTTTTTTTAATATCCAAATTTTTTTGTTGTCTGATTTCTAAGAGATCCAAATTTTGGGTTTGACAACAGCGACAACCAACCACAAAATTGGATTTTTCATCTAAACCACATCAGCATATACTTTCAGAGCGCATTCATACGGCTGGTATAAACTATTGGGTTGGGCAATAAGTTCGTGCGGTTTTTTTCAACTCAGTTTTTTACGACGATTTGAACTAATCTCGATAGCCTTCATAGATCAGCTTGTTGCACTTGTCTTGCTCTTTACGGATATTATAACCAATTTCCTCAATTCCGCCACTTCTCATTTTCCGTCGCATGAAATGTGACCCTCCAATTCGACAAGAGCGTACATTTCCGACACCTCCAACTGTCTCTCTACAGTAGTGGAACAAATGCAGCTCAAGCTGCTGGGGTGTTAACAGCATCTAACTGGAAGCCACTACGGTTGAAAGGACAGTGCAGAAGTGGATATTTGCTTCAGAGAGGTCGATTTTGGGCTGGAGGATGTACCTTGTTCTGTACGCACAGCTCGTAGAGTTATGAGACGTTTTTCCGCAAGGACTTGCTCTGGATGTAAAGAAGAAGTATTGCGGACACTAACTTTCAGAAAAGCCTAAATTCAACTAGTCCACTTCGTGAAAATACACTGAATGCTCAGAAAAAGCGCGCGAACTTATTGCCCAACCTAATATATATCAAACCATGTCATAGTAGGAAATCGGAGCAAGTTAGATTTTTAACAGATCCGTGAAAGGTCACTCTATTTACTTATTCTATTTTCGGGCCGTGATCGGCTCTACTTGATTGTACTGGATTTTTTATTCACTCGACTGCTTACACGGTCGGTACAATGCATTTTTGAACCGTTCCCTTTCATCCAAAGGCTCGCTCGTGAACAATCAGTTTTTCCTCAGCACTATCCAGAAAAGACATAGCTCCGCTTCTGATCCAAGAAGGTTGTGGACAAAATCCTTTTGACAAATCTTCTGAAATTACGTGCAGTGGCTCCTGTATTATTAGAAAAGATATGAGTGATGACCCTTATCAACAGGAAACAGAACACAACACACATTTATTCGTCTAAGGAGAAGCTCTAAAAGAGCCGTCCCTTATGCTGATCTGCTTTTCAGGGCTTACTTCCCGTGTCTAGATGGGTCATACGGTCCAAATCGTTGATCTAAAAGCGTACTTTTCAATGATTTCACAACTTCATTAGTAGTAGAATGACCCACCAGAATGTTGCAGTATAGCAAAGATGAACGCCTGAAGGAAACGAATGGCTATGGGGGACTTCAGAAAGATGAAACAAAAAAAGACGAACCATGAATAGTGCCCACCAACCGTTCATTATTTTTTGCCTTTGCTCTCCTGTTAATACCGTCGCAACAAGACAAACTCTTTTGGCAAAGAGCTCTGAATCGTCTTCTCATGACAAGTCGTACATCGTCTATATTATAATATTCCGCTTTGGATCCTCTTTTAAAATGAGCAAGCTTGGAAGACAACAACCTCTTCTTAATTGTCAGCGTCACCGGATTCAAAATTAGGGGAACGGCTGCCGCCTCATACTAATGAACGCATTTGAGTAATTACTAATTGAGGGGAACTTATTAGAAAAAGAATCCAACGAATTCCTCTACATTAGTTTGTCTCCAGAAAGAATAATTTGAAGTATCATAATGATTCAATCTATGTTCCCTCTATGGTAATTACTGCCAGGGTACATCTACCCTTAGAAAACCGGAATTTTGCCACCTATAGCCGATAAAGTTGCCAGCAAACTAGAGTTTTGACCGAATCGAATAAAATTCGAATATTCGAATATTTTGGACCGGAAATTCGAATATTTACAAT
>KN732872.1:0-10375 GCA_000816745.1 Ancylostoma duodenale | reverse complement strand
CGAAGCATACACATTTATCATTTATCTTTTAGAAGGAGACACTGAAGACCCCATAGCGTGTAATTTCCACCAGCTTGCTTCCAAAAATATACTAGTTTTCACTCGATTAATGCCTCAGTACTCTGAGGCATTAATCGAGTAAAACTAGTATATTTTCTCTCTCTCTGTCCCGCTGATAGCCCTCCGCACAAGATGCAAGCAGTTTAGAAGATATGATAATAAACCGAAAAGATAACACTCTCACGATGCACCACGCATGTAACACGGGAGAGTATTGTCGTATATCGTGTCTGCGTTGATATCTGGAATTTATACTCGAAATTCATCATTTATTTAATGGAGAAAAGGGAAAACGAATTTCTCCCAGAAAAAAGAGTTAAACGTAATGGGCCGCGCTCGGTCTTGCTCGGTCTTGGTATTACATCAAAATTGGAAGCTCTGCTCTTGAAATACAGGGATATCCTCATTATGGAACTCAACTGGCAACAACACCCAGAGTCCCATAGTATCGGAATATAACCATAGTTCACATTTAAATGTTGGAAGCGGACATTTATTGAGAACGAAATAAAGCATGAAGTCAGCAACTTAATCAAAAATTAGCGGTTTAGTCAGCAACTTAATCAAAAATTAGCGGTTTAATGTCATTCACTTAGTGATATCTTCAAAATTACTACATTTACGAGTTTTCAGAGAAAAAATTTGTGGAAACATATTCAGATCTTTGCAAAAGCGAAAACCCAAATCTTCATGATACATCCTTTTGACCCGTTCGGTGTGTGTGTGTAAACAGGAAACCTAGAAATCACGTTTCGCGTGGGTGGGTATGAGATAGGGGCAATCGTTGGTTTCTACTCTGAAGTCCGTTGGCGACCTATTTGGCGAGGTTTGTTTGGCAACCTAGGAAACGGTTTGCAAACGAGCCAGGCAAACGAACCCCGCCAAATGTCTTGCCAATCATGATGTCCCGCCAAATGGGTCGCCATGCAAACCTTGCCAAATAGGTCGCCATACAAACCTTGCCAAACAGGTCGCCATACAAACCTTGCCAAATAGGTCGCCATACAAACCTTGCCAAATAGGTCGCCATGCAAAATTGCGCTTTGACATTGTACGTGAGATTTTGCCACGTACTCCTATTTCGTCCCATTGCCAGGAGAAGCTTCCAAAATCACCACGATATTCAAGCTTTACGTTTAATGATCAGGTCCAGGAAGCAGTTTGTGTAGAGTGCCTTCTCAAGTAGTTGAACCGATGGCATCCATCGATTCCGTGCCTGGGGGCGCGAGATACATCGCATCACCGTGGGCATCGCCGTGGTGCTCAGCCGGCTGCGCACTTTCGTGCACATCACGGCGAGGTCCACAGAGATATCCTCATGCAAAAATCAGGCAGTGATTCTGCCTAGCAGTGACTTCGAACTGATCACCGCCACCTTCTTGATGTACGACTCCCTTTGGAATACGTATCTCAAACTTGGGAAAGATATTAGGGAAATATTCCCTTGAGCCGTGAATATTCACGTGGATCGGGAATATTCACGGCTCAGGGGAATATTCACGCGTACATTACCTAGCCGTGAATATTCCCGTCGCACGTGAATATTCACGGCTGAGGGGGAATATTCATGAGAATGGGGAACATTCTTGTACTCGGTTTAAAATACGCTTAATCTGCATGAAACGTGATTATAACACTGCCTTGGCGCTTGTTGTTCCTGTATCTGGCACTTTCCACTCACCTCCCTCTGTTTCGTAAACTCCCAATTTTCGGCCTCTATTCCTTGCGCGCCAGCGATAACCAACCGGCAATAGCATGCTTACGTGAAAGAGCATAAGCGATTTAGTAAGTGACCACGCTTAGACCCTACCTAACCTCAACAATCAGTCACCGTCTTACTCGATAGGTAAGTTAGTGTGCGGGCATATACGCGCAAATTTGTGTGGGTGCGCGCATATGCGCGCAAATTTAGCGCTATATTACTATAATGATTTTATGGTCGTCCAAGATTTGCTGATTTCAGCTAAAACATGCAGCAGAGGATCCGGATAGTGAGATAATGATGGTTAGAGCTGATAGCGAACGAGGATCCGTTCGATGGAAGCAGAAATTTCTGGATACTATCCGATTTCCGGCCGAAAAAATTCGAGTGGTGTTTTTCGGCCAGAACATTCCCTCTTGGGGTTTTCGGAGGTGCTGAATCCGAATATCCCATCCATTTGCTTCCGTAAGCTCGTTTTTAACGGGTTACGATAGGCATACGATAGATTTGGCATCCTTTAGAATCTCCTGAAAGAAGTGTAGAGGAGGGTTGTTTCGTGTTGTAATCACGATCTTCACGTTCGCATTGCACCATGATTCCGTTTTCTCATAGATCCGATTGCACTAATACAGGAAGCGGAGAAAACGTCGATTTTCAAAGGGTGGTGTTGGTAGTGGTGATCAGCGCCTGGACTAACCCGTCACACAAATGTTGAGAGGATCCACTGTCGGCAGCATGCGTGCACAATCCTGCTAAAAGTTATGTTGCGGTGCAAAACGGGTGTGAAACCTTGGTGTTCAGCACTGTGGAGTCAATTCTGGAATGAGCTAAAACTGTAAATTCGAAAAATACGGGTTTGCAAATTTTTCGAGTTTGGTTGCGTTTGTTTGCTTGAAATAACAGCGAAAAGTGTTCGATGGTTGCAATTCATTACGTGAAAAATAGGAGAAGCTGGGAAACACCAGAATTGCTATTTTCAAATATTTCTCAGTTCAGAATGTTTGAATGGGCACGATTGATATGCAGGGCTGTAGTCTTAGCTTGCCTGCAAATGAGACTTGCGAAGGCTGTACAAGATTTCGACTGAAATTCGCAACAAAAACGAAAAAACTGGAAAAGTTGACAAATATACACTTTCGCAATTCCTTGGAAATTCCCACTTTCTCTAGGATTTCAAAAAATCGAGATTTTCAGCTTTTTACGGATGTTGCCTACGTATATGCACTAGCGTCATATGTGCGCAGAAACGGGGATTGAGCTTATCTGAAAGTGTGCCTGCTTCTATGCGTGAAATCTTGGCTGAAAGCGGCGAAAACATGGGAAAAACGAGGGGGAAAACTTGAATCTAGAGTTTTTGGAATTTCTTTGAATATTCAATGCGTGCATGTGCATCCAAGAGTCCACCTTCAAGTACGCGTGGCTTCCTACAACAGACTGCAGGAAGGCCGGGTATCTGCGCGTATATGCGCGCATATGCGATACTCGATGCAAGTTAGTGCAGATGCGCGCATATGCTCGCGACTCAGTGTGGCCACGCGAATATGCGATATGCAACTCAAGTTGGTGTGGGTGCGCGCATATGCGCGCGTGTTAGTGTGAATGCCTACATATGCGCGCGAATTAGTGTGGAACAGGGATCAGCGGATTATCCGCGGTTATCCGTTCAGCCGTTATCCGTACTTTTTGACCTATCTGCTATCCGCATCGTTATCCGGGCTTTTGCTCCCGGATAATAATGCGGATAAGGCGAGAAACAGTGGCTTCATATCGCACACTTTCAACAGAGGAGAGCTTTTATTCCAAGAAATATTTCATTCTAATGCGTTTTCTCTAATATTTCATTAGTGGTACGAAACTTTGAAAAAAAAACTTGTACTTGCCCGGAAAGAATGCGTCTTGCTCAGACCTTCTCAGTGGTCCGACAATGTGAGGCATAAACCGCCAAACCATCATTTAATTGTAAGATTTTCAGCAACGCTAACTAATGTTGTGACCATTATTAACGTTGAATTTGATGACCTCGCAGCTCACCGATGAGCTACGTCCCGTGCTCGCGTAGTTCATTTCGATCACACATTGAACTTTACTGTTCTTACCTATTTTTCAACCTATTAATCACATAGCGTGTAGCTAAATAGCTTCAGCCTATGTGAGGGCATCTAAAATATCGTGTGTCGTCAATGGGTTTAAGAACGAAACCTTGAAAGGACCAGTCTTTGTTATAGAAACATTTGTAGTGGGAAAATTCGCGCACATGTATCATCTCAAGTAACTATTCAAACTAAAGAACATCCAAATGTCACTGGACCTGTTGTTTCATGGCAAACTCTAGCTACTAATCCAACCTCTACCACAACGCCATGCCCCGATGTCATTCTGAGTATGGTGAATAACGATAACGAGGTGAAGAATTGAAGATATCCACAATGTTCATGTCGTATTTTCCCTCTATCATTTCTAGTACTGTAGGTGGTGTCCTGTAGCATATGGAACACTCCGTTATCTAATATAATATATGGCGAATATAACATTCTGTTGAATGTTAGCGTTATCTAACCGATAAGAATTTGATAACTTATTGTTTGAATGCGCGCATATGCGCGCGAGTTTGTGTTGATCCGCGCATATGTGGTATGCGATTCCAGTTAGTGTGTGTGCGCGTATATGCTCGCGAGTTTTAGTAGATGCGGGCATTTGCGCGCGACTCGGTGTGAATGCGCGCGACTCGGTGTGAATGCGCGCGAGTTAGTGTAGGTGCGCGTATATGCGCGCAAAAATGAAAAAACATGCAAATATCGGGATCTTCGCAGTTTCACGGTGTCCGGTAATTGTATACCTATGACATAAAAGTGAGCGGAGCTCACGTACAAGTTGGTGTACAAGTCCATTCTTTGAAATCCAACTAAAAATGGCAAAAATAAACATCCTCACAGAAGCGTGAGGAAGTCTCTTAACTGTGCGAGATTTTCTCACATAAACGTGGAAAAGTCTCGTGATCGTGTGAGGACCGCGATAGCGAGACTTTTTGGTGCTCCTTCATTTATTCACAACTTTGTGGGGAATTAAAAATTACAGGAAAGGTGAAAAGAAAATGCACAAAAAATCGAGATTTCCGCAGTTTTTCGATCTCGGACGTGTGTATTTTCACGACATAAATCCAGGAATGTAGACAAGACCTATCCGCAAGTCGGCGTGGCTATCCTACAAGTCTATGCGTAAAATTCCGGGTGAAAGCGGCGAAAAATGCAAGTACCAAATACAGTTTCGCGCCTAGAATCTTGTAATGACCCTTCAAGAAGTCCTGGCGAAATCAAGAATTTTCGACTTTTAACGATTTGGCACGAATGAGCATACTGTAACATTACAAGTAGGGACACACGAGTGAGTGCAACAACAATTTCGAAACTACTCTTTATGCTAACTTAGCCCTTCGATCGCTGCTTCTGCAGATCTATTGGTTTTCTTTCTATCCTCGTTCAAAGTGCGGACTTTTTGTAGTGCGATGCGAAAATCTCAATATTTGGAGTGCCTTAGCTCAACAAGGAGACGTGCTTTTGCCCTCCTAGAATAAAGGGGAAAAAGGTACAGTTTGCTCTACCAGAAAGTATTGGTATCTCCGTCCTAGCTCTCATCATTTCTTGGCTGGTGCTGCCCCATTTTCGCAGGATTTTTCACGAGTTTTCAAAAAACATCTGCAGCACCCCTGGAAGAGCGCTGGGACAGCTGATACCTGCACACTCCGAGAGACCTTATAAATGCGCACGTCCCCTATCAAAATGGTTGATTTTGGAGAGATTCGATTTTTTGGTCATACTTGCAACCTTCTGACAGAGGTCACGTGGTGGTAACATGACACATACGAGGGTGGGTCTCGAGTTCAATCCCTCACCACGGTAGTTCTTTTGCAAAATGCTCAACTTAATGAGGGAACTGTTTACGAACCTGAGGCAATGAGTATTTCGATCAGTAACAATGAGCGCCACATGACATTCTCTCAGTTTCCATTTAATATTAGATTTCTTACAAAATATCTGCCGGCGATTATCTACTGCCTGGTATTTTGTGAATGTTTTCTTCAAGCTGAATATTTTGCAAAACAACTACCGTGGTGAGGGATTGGACTCGAGACCCACCCTCGCATGTGCCATGTTACCACAACGTGGGCTCTGTCAGAAGGCTCGGCACTGCGAGTAGGACCAAAAATCGAATCTCTCCAAAACCCACCATCTTGATGGGGGACATGCCCATTTATAAGGTCTCTTGGAATGCGCAGGTATCAGCTGTCCCAGGGCTCTTCCAGGCGTGATGCAGATGTTTTTTGAAAACTGGTGAGAAATCCTGCTAAAATGGGGCAGCCCCAGCCAAGGCAAGAGGAGAGCTACGACGGAGATACCAATACTTTCTGGTAGAGCAAACTGTACTTTTTTCCCCTTTATTCTAGGAGGGCAGAAGCTCGTCTCCTTATTGAGCTAAGGCACTCCAAATATTGAGATTTTCGCATCGCACTACAAAAAGTCCGCACTTTGAACAAGGATAGAAAGAAAACCAATAGATCTGCAGAAGCAGCGATCGAAGGGCTAAGTTAGCATAAAGAGTAGTTTCGAAATTGTTGTTGCACTCACTCGTGTGTCCCTACTTGTAATGTTACGGTATGCTCGTTCGTGCCACTTCGTTAAAAGTCAAAAATTCTTGATTTCGCCAGGATTTCTCGGAGGGTCATAACAAGATACTAGGCACGAAACTGTATCGGATACTTGGGAAATTTATCGAAAAAATCCCCATTTTTGGTCGATTTTCAGGACGCCACAAACCTAGTTGCGTACCTTGTCGCGCGCGGCCAAATAGGGACGAAATGAAAAATTTTAGAAATTCAATGTTCAAACCATAGATTTGGAGATAATTTTGTTAGGGGTTGTAGCCAAGTACCCGGCTGTCATTGGCACTTAGTTTGGTCCGTAGATCATTTCGTTGTGATGAGTTATAGCCTTGGAACGAAAAGAACGCAAATTCGCGTTCTGAACGTGTATTTTTAACAAAGTTAGTGCGGGTATTGTAACTGTGTGTAGAGCTTTGCCGCAGGTTGGCGTGGCTTAGCTGCAAGCCCATGCATGAAAATCTGACTGAAAGCGGCGAGAAATGCGAAAAATTGAAAAATTGGGGATTGCGAAATTTCTCGGATGTTGTTTACGTGCGCGTGTAAGAGTAGTCGACGCCTATATAAACAAGTGAGGAGGAGTTGTTTGCAACCTGTATGTATGAAAATCTCGCTATAAGAACTGAAACAGCCAAAAAGTGAAGAGACAAAAAAGTCGGGATTTTTTTTTTATTTTTCCGACTACTGGACGTGCATATGTGAGTGAGCTTAGCGTATGGCAGGTATACATGGCCGTGTAGCTGTAAATGTACTGGCATGGTGAAAAAAATCGAAAAATGGGAGAAAGCAGTGAGATGGGGTTTTTTTCAGACTTTCGCAGATTTCGAATATTTGATAATGTGTGGAAAGGTGGCGGGAGCTTACCCGCCGGTGGGCGTGGCTTAACTGCAAGTGTTTTCGTACAAATGCGCGTGCTGAGCACTTCTATTAATGCACCTGCGCCTCTATCTAGGGACCTAAGCCTACGCAAGCACGTGGCCTTGGGTCGACGCATGGCCCTAAGCCAAATTGGATTTTATCTGGATTTTCAGCTAGGCCGAGGTGGTGGAGTTTACCTGCAAGTGTTCTCCCACAGATGCACACGCTAGGACCCCCGGTTGGTTCGTCTAGGCATCTTCCTGAGAACCTAAGCCTACGCCGACGTATGGCCCTAGACCGAAGTTCTGAATCTTTAGCTAAGCCCAAGTGGGCGCAGCTCATCCGCACGTGGGCGTGGCTAACCAGCAATTGCTCGTGCACAAATGCGCACGCTGGGTGCTTCGGTTAACTCATCCAAGCCTCTTCCTGGAAACCTATGCCTAAACCGACATATGGCCCTAAGCCGACGAGACCTAAAGCCGAAGTATGGCCCCAAGACGAAGTTCTGGATTTTTGGATGAGCCTAAGTGGGCGGAGCTTATCCGCAAGTGGGCGTGGCTTAACTGCGGGCCTGTACATGGAAATTCGACTGAAAGTGGAGAAAAATGCGAAAAAAGCAAGAATTGCCATTTTCGGACTTTCTCAGAATATGAATGTCTGCGCATGCGTGGAAACTGGGTGGGGCTTCCCTGCAAGTTGGGAGAGCTTAGCTGCTAGTGTGCGGACCTCACCTGGGAGTCGTGCATGCAAACCCACCTAGCATTGTGAAAACATGGAAAATGAGGAAAAAAACCCAAAATTGGGATTTTTGGACACTCCCCAGTTTCATATATTTGGACATGAGCAGAAACGTGGGCGGAGCACACCCGCAGGCTACGCCCGCTTACGGGTAAACTCCGCCCACTTAGGCTTGGCGGAAATTCTGGGACTTTGGCTTAGGGCCACACGCCTGCTTAGGCCCAGGTTCCCAGATGCATGAATAGGAGTGCCCCGCATGCGCATCTGTGTGAAAACACTTGCAGTTAAGCCACGCCCACCTGTGGATCAGCCCCGCCCATTTGGACGGAGCCGAAAATCCAGAATTTCGGCCTAGGGCCACCCATCGGTTTAGGCTCAGGTTCCCAGGTAGAGGCGTATATGCATTAATGGGAATGCCCATCGGGCTTATCCGTGCGAAGTTGAAAAAAATTCGAGAAATACTAGAGAAAAGGGAAAACCCAAAATCCCGATCTCCGGATTTGCTCAGATTTCGAAAAATTGAATATACGCGGAAAAGCGGGCATCGCTTAAGTGCAAGTGGGCGTGGCTTAACTGCAGGCCTATGCATGAAAATCCCGCTAGAAGTGGTGGAAAATGCGCAAAATGAGGAAGAACGCGAAAATCGGGGCTTTCTTAAGATCTAAGTAGAAAAGTAAGTATTTCCTAAGACTTCCTAATTTTGAAAATACAAAAAATAATAAAAAATAAATATGAAACAATAACGTGGGCGTGGCTTTTCCGGAAATGGGCGTGGTATAACTTCAAGCCTTTGAATGAGAACCCCGCCCAGAGTCGTCAAAACACGAGACAAAAATCCAGAAATCGGGATTTTCGCCACTTTTCAAGTTCCGAAAATTTGAATGTACGCGGAAAAGTGGGCGTGGCCTACCTGCGAGTGGGCGTGGCTTAACTGCAAGTGTCTACTTAAAAATGCGGGCTGATACGGTGAAAAAGGCGAAGATTTAGATGAAGCCAAAAATCGGCATTTTCGTTTTTTCCACCCTCGGCTAGGTCCACTTTTTCGTCAAATGTTAGCGAACACCCTTCAAAAACCAAAAATAACACTGAAAATCAGCATTTCCGCTAAAACCGCACAGCCACAAAGCAAGCAGTACGTTGTGGAACCACGCGCGTGGCAAACCACGCCCAGAAGCTAAACCAACCAATAAAATCAGTATTTCGATGCTTTCGTGCAAAACGCTCATCAGATTCGTGTTAAGCGCATGCAAAAATCCCGGTAAGCGTGTTTGCACCCCACGAGACGCTGAAAACCAAAAAACCGATATTATCGATTTTATTGATTACATCATCTTCAGGGATCAGCTCCTTATCCATTTGTCACCGATGGACCCTTTAGCCCCCCTAATCGAAGCTCCTAATCCCCTACAGTCTCGGCTCATTAGCGTATAAGGGAGGATCCCACTCTAGCTGAAAAGGGAACCTACAGAACCGCTAAAATCGCTCGGGAAGGGTAGTTTTCCACAAAAATATTATTCAGGCGAAAACGTGCATATTTCGCGCCGGCGGTGTGATTCCTAGCTAAGTCGGCCACGCTGAATCCGATGGTGTAGATCACGCAGCGCCATCTTGTTAACTTCTGCAGTACTCTGCAGTACCAGTAACAAAATTCGCCATAGCTCGGCTCAAAATGAAAAGATTCGACTGAAATTTCATATGCGATTGCACATGTCGACCGCAAACAGGTGTTTGGTATTTCAGCCTGCTAAGACAAATTGCTCAAAATCTTGGAAGGGGGAGAAAGCCGATATGTCGATATCTCAACCCATGAATCCCCGTACATACATCGGTAGCAGGAGTTCCAAGCCCAAAAAGTACACGTTGCATCACTACTGCGACACCCTGCTTCTTCCATATTTTCAGCTCCGAGGCTCTAACCAGCAGCGCAAGCGCCACCAAATCGCCAAAATCACCCCATCCAAAAGTTCACACATGAATTCAGCCTGTTTTTCTACAAATGAACAGGACCCAGGCAAACTCGATTGTCTTTATTGGAGCATCAGTAAACGATGCATATTAAGCACACATTTTCACTAGGTTTAATTAGCAAATTAATTTGCATCACATTATTATTGGGTAATTGAACCGAGTCATCGACTCCAAAGCCGATGCGTCGTATGTGCCTGTCCAGGAAAATTGGTCGTCAACACATTCTCTTGCCAATTGTCTTGCCAAACACCCGGAAAATGGGTCGCCAACATATTCTCTTGCCAATTGTCTTGCCAAACACCCGGAAAATGGGTCGCCAACATATTCTCTTGCCAATTGTCTTGCCAAACACCCGGAAAATGGGTCGCCATCATATTCTCTTGCCAATTGTCTTG
>KN732868.1:0-10379 GCA_000816745.1 Ancylostoma duodenale | reverse complement strand
TTCCCACTTCCGAAGTAACTGTTTTCGATCAGGAAGATCGGTAACTATGCCGTTCATGTGGACAGCTGCCGTAAAGTGCATGGCGCTTCACGCGCTGTCGCGCCAAGCCCACACCTCCGTTCACCCGAGGTGCTGACAACTGAATCATCAAAAAGCTTTCAATTTATTGTTGAAAGTTCATTTTGAAATTGACACGGTCCTCTAGCATAAAAAGCCGAGCGGCCACAACAAACGCAGCTGTTATGAGAGCCCTCTACGTGCTCGCGCTTGCCGCCGTCGCAGCGACTAATTACGGTAGGTGCACTTCATGTGTTTATGAATTCACCACTTTGTTTTGGTATAATTCCTGCAAATTCTGGCAGAAGAAAGAATGGCTGACGGATTTGGTTGCTGCACAGCCATTCGCTTTCATGCGTATGAATACTTGAGAGATCAGTTTTTCCAGGAAACAATGGCAGAGTGAATCCGAACTCAGGGGCTGTAAAGAAGGATTCGTTGTTCTGTATCCCATGTATTCTTGGAGCCAAGATTATTCGAATTTACATGCGGCCGTTTGCGACAGTTCGTTGATTTCCACAATTCCCAATTTTCTAAAGCATTTATCCCGAAATTTTGAGTTGACGGATCTATTCTGCATGGCTTTCAACCTGGGCGGACCATGTGGCGGAACTGCAAAGATGTTCCTCGGAGCGATCGAGGTTGGGGGAGAGCGACATGCTTGCTCACTGATCAAGCTGTGCAGCGGAGATGTGTCTCCTCTTGAGGTGAGGACAGGGGTTGAAATATTCGTGTATTTGTCCCACATTTCGCCACCATTTCCTCAAGTTCAGAACTAATGTTTTGAATTTCCTTCGTAGATGTAAAGCCAATAACTTCCAGTGACGTTATTAGAGTTGTTATTTGCATGAGAAATGGGAACGATAGCGTGCATTTCCAGAGCATTCCTTCGTTTTTACTTTTAAAGCGGTCGATTATGGAATCTAAATATCTATGTACCCCTCATTTTCCATACTGTACCGTTTCCCATTTCCAGTGTTCTTCTGCTCCTGCATAAATTCATTTTTTCCATTTTATAGTGACATTTTAAAAAGTGTTGGATTGGCGATTGAGCCGTTCTCCTTACCATCGTTTGAATGTTCACGTAATTTCACCTGCTCACAAGGTTTACTCTAAAGTGAACATTTGAGCAAATTGGATTTCGTCCGAGTAGGTAAAATAATCGAGTTACTTTAGAATAGTCAGTGTCAGAGGATAGTTGAGTAGCTTGCAATAACGACTTGTTGCGTATTAGACTTGCTCCACATCGATAAGACCAAATTTTCGCAAAACTGATCGCAAGTACGATCGAAGAGTTCAGGTACCCTCTGGGCTCAGACCACTCACAAATGGATTAGAGAATGCTGCGGAAAGTGTAAGCAACTTCACGAGGAATTCTCTCGACGGTTTGCTCTTTCCCTATCTTTAATCAAATATGGTTCATTAACAGTAGTTTGTGAGGCTGTAGATGACGATTTATACTTCGGAGACACCTTATGCCTAGCTAGCTCTTTTGCTCAAAAACGATAGTGTTGGTCTAGGTGCTAGAACACTTTTCGGCGACACGATTAAACAAACGGCATCTGGTCTCGGAAACCTCATCTCTGGAGGCTCAAACTTCGCTGGAAAACTTGCTGGAAACATTCCCCTCCTTGGTGGAAGTCTTGAAAATTTGATAGGAAGCACTGGAAGTAAGCTGCTCTATTCTTTTTTCCCTTCTTTGAAAAAGGTTGCGTATTTGTTGTAGATTTCTTCGGAGGGATGAGCGAAAGCATAGGAAATGGAATTGGTGATGTCTTCAATCAGGCATTCCCACATGTACGTGAATCATAACTTGTTTATGAAGCAATTGAATATGAGCGAGAATTATAACAATGGTCCAGCTTTGCTGTACAATTAAAACCTTGCAGCTCCAACGAATAGATCTTTTCATGTGCATAAGACAAAATCTTCCAGCGATCCAGCCGACGGAAGCGATCGACGACTGAGAGTACCGCGAAGGCCATTTTGGATCAGTTAGACGTACAGCTTCCAAAGAACGCATCCGAAGTAAGTTTGTCGCTTTTCATCCCTAACAAATATCTTGAAGTGGAGAAGATTTCGAATCACCGCCTCGAAAGATATAAGGTGGTGGTTGAGCTAGATTAGTTTAAGATGGACAAGGCATTCCACTATCTCGCTCAAGAAATCAAGGAGAAGACGCTAGAGAAGGTCAGGAAAGAGGAGGAAGCGAAGGCCTGAATCAAATGCACCGAGTTCTTTTAACATCATTTATCTATACATTCAAGGAACTGAAAATAGTAATGCTGTTTCTCGCCATTACAGGAAGAAATGAAATGTTAATACTGTATGTGTGCATGGCATTCAGCAATGATTTATCACAAGAACATCTTCCTGATCTGAACCCTTAAATGCTTCCCATAAATTCCTCGAACGCAACACCCATGGAAATTTCAGGCCTGGATATATCGAATATGTTGAAGGCGTTGACCGTTATGACAGTGAAGCCTGTATACAACATTTCCGTAATCTTTGCAAGAAAAACTTCCAGCATTCTGTGACATCAATGACACAAGAAAGAAAACGCAAAAAAAAGAAAATGCAAAGCGCTGTCAATTTGTTGTTGCAGTGCCTTACCGTGCATCGTTGCGATGCCACTTTTCCTCGCTAAGTTGGTGGGTGGGCCGCGCAGTAAGTCCGTCTGCCGATTGGATGCTCATTATTGTATGCAGCCTGGATGAACTGTACGAGGGATTTGAAGAGGATTTTGACGATTTAGATCGAAAATATATGAACTTGAACCACTTCCAGGTCCCTGGTGACGATGTTAATTGGGGACATAAGACCGGTTATAAAGTGTGTCCTTATATCAGAAGGGCCAAGAGGGCGATTTTACGTAAAACAAAATCAAATTCAACAGTAACAGCATTACTACCGTGATGTAAAACTGCGAAAGCGCGCTGTCTTTACATGACCTGAAGACATTGTCAACGAACACTACATATTGCGAAAGCATTTGAAATACACCGAAGGCGATTCATGACACATAAATACGCCGAAGGCGATTCATGACACATCAGCACGTAGTAGTGTTGAACGCAGAAAAGGGCAACCAGAGATGGGGGAGGTAAAACTGGGATCTCCACCACACTGAAGACGTGGACGGCAAAATAAAATTACTATGAGTGTTGATCAAATGATCAAAAATAAATAATGGAAATGACTTTTTCCCCGCCTAAATGGAGGAGGTTGGAGGCGTTCTAAGGCAATCGCTATCAGGCAGGCGACCTTAGTGTATGTATTAGGTTGGTGCGAAATTAATTGCCGAAACGAACAACCCAGTTCAAAGTATTATAACTTGGCTTAATCAAAGCGTTCTTCGCCGTTTAAATGCAAGTTCAATTCGCAAAATCTTCTCCTACAAAATGATGAAGACGGCGTTCCTCTTCAATTAAAACTGAGATAGCAAAAATCTAAAAACTTTTGGAAGGCGATTTCGGCATGCTCTAGATCTGCAGTCTGTTGTTGTCGCAGGTTTGCATATGGGACTTGAAAAAGTGATGTTCAGTAAGGGAAAAATCTGACGAATGAGTGAGAACCTCAACGCCTTACTGCGCCAGTTTTTGATGAGTTTGCAAGTGAGAGAAGCTCAGCGCTACCTTGGAGCAAGGAAAAACCTGATTCTGTTCACCATTGCCACCCATATTTGCAGCAGATTCTCGGACATCAACTTGAAATTAAAATACTAGGACTCTGTTGTGAACGCTAGTCTATGTAGGTTAAAGAAGGCTGCAGCGGATCACACCCTTATAGCACTACCAAACTCCCGACACAGCCTCCCTAAGGAGAAAATCTGGTTTAGGAAAACCTATAACTGGGAAAACATCTCCTGCTATACCTATTAGCATTCTGTTATCAAGCAGAAACCGAGATTCATCTACAGTAATAAGATGGTGTAGGAGTGAGTAGTTTTGGGACGAAAAATTAAGGTAGAAAAGACATTATATCGGGTGAGGCGCTAGTCGTCATCCAGATCGTAGGGTTTTCACTTCCGCAGCTTTCTTGCCGCGTCGATTGAAGTCAAATGTTTTGAAACTGTAGTGTAGTGATCGTCCATCTCTGCTCTCATGGTCTGGATGGTAAGATCCGGTTTAGGTTCCACAGCTGCCCTCAATGCCTGATCGTCCAGTGACATCCCGTGACCATGACCATGGTTACATTCGAATTTAGAATCTTAGGAAGAAAGCTTAGCGAACCCCTAGGTCGTTGTCCATTGGGAAGGCGATTCCAGTTTTAAATAAATGCAGGATTACCGGACACCTCCGATTCAGAATGATCGATTTTGAAGTCAATAACTACGACCACCCGAGAATCGCGTCGGCTTATCATTTGTTCGCGGCTCTACAAAGAAGTCCTGAAAAGAACTAGCCAGGATATTCGAGCGGCCTTTGAAAGAGGAGGGAAAACCTTTTCAAAAGTTCACAAAAGAGGCTTGAAATTGTTTAAATTCCACAGGAGAAGTTTATTTGGGCATAACCCGAAACGGCAACTAATTTAGCACCAACATAATACTTAGTTGGAAAGCCTGTCCTACATGTGATGCTGCAGGTTATGGATGGCTGAGCGGCCGATTGGGTAGTGTTACAGTATGGTTAGTGGTGTTAGACGATTTCCTAACTTCCGAACACCCAGCAGAACTGCATACGGGATCCAGCTGCCACACTATAGGTCGAGGATCTCACATATCTACAGGGTAGGAGAGCATCGATATGTTTTTCAGACATTTAGGGACTATTCAGCAGACTTCGAGTAAACCGAGAGAGGACCATTAATGACGTAGATCTTGTTTGGGTTGAGTCGCTTGAAAAGGTGTTCCTCCCTTATGAGATCATGTGCCTAGAATTGTGTGAAGAGACTATGAGAGAGTTTACATGAATTACTGAGGATACTGTGACTATAGTTGAAACCGACGCTATTTCCGGAAGTTCACCGGGAATGGTTAGAACGTGGTCTCAGCCTGTTCGTCACCGCAGAGCTATTCATGTCTTAGAAACACACTGTCAGTAGTAGAATGGTCCATTCAAGTTGTCTTCAACCATTCTGCAACTTCATAGAAATCTCTGAAATAAGCCGAACGTGGAGCTTCAAGACAAGCACTTTCTGTCGGTGACCTTCTGTTAGAGATTATTGCTTCGCAAATAGAGATAACTTTATTTCACTTGTCAAAAACGAATTTTTGAAACTGATATCAAGGCGATTCCCGTTATTGTCGTGCAAATACCCACCGTCAATGTAGCCAAGTCTCGGCAGCCCTGGAAAGCGACATTAGCAAACTGTTGTTTCCGGAATGTACTCAACAATAACCTTGATTTCATTGAACAGAAAGACTGCCCAAAGCGATACAACCACTCCTGGTGCCTTTGATAAAATCGGATAAGCTATTGTCTGCAATACATTGAAACGTTCTAGACAGTTATAGAAAAGGACCTCTTAGTGATGCTCTTACCTGGTCGAGATGTTGGTTTGCAAGGAAGAAGCAATAGGTAGCGACAGCGTAAATCATACCAGAGGTGAGGGAAGGCATTGTGAGCTCGGGGTTGATGAAAGGGCGATTTCGTCTGCAGATGCTTAAATTAAGGGTTTCGTCGCATTTTTTAAACCAGAGCAAACCTTGCTATTGAGTAGATCATGAAAATGATAGTCGAAGTCAGGAGAGCTCCGAAACAAAACGAGAAGAAGTACGAGGATACACTGGCCGGATAACCCGTCTGGCTACTGTTTGCCACCAAATAATTGATCGGAGTGAGCATGTTCCCGTACAGTGATCCAACAAACACCGTTAGCAGTATTGCTCTGAATCAGAGCGTCTATGCTTATAGGAGAACCACATTTTTTTGCATCCGTCTTCCTTAACAGCATGAAGAACTCACGATATCCTCTTAAGATTGGAAATTCTTATCTCGTTGTCCTCGAATGACAGCTTTCTTTCCTTCTAAACAAGAATATAAAACGACAGCTGCTATGTTGAATTTTTTGGAGTTCTTTTCAAGAAATGCCGACCTCAGTTTGCCATGGTGCAGGGCGAACCGCCATGGGGTGGTGCTTTATCGTGGCGAAAAAGCAGCCACTAAAATGAGGCACATCCGTGAGAGCGCGAAATCCCGCTAGACTTTTGAGAATACCAGCCCTGAATCACCTTACCCAACACAGACGACTATAACTCCAATGCAGTTCATGACATTGTCATGAGGGAGTTGTTGAGGATTTCCGAGTAGGCCGAATCTCGTGGCAGCCCATCCTACTACACAAGTTATAGTGTTCCACAGTAGTGAACCGACAGCCATACCGATCCCGTCCATAATGTACACTGTCAGAGCGTTCCCTAGAAGGATAGAATCACTAGTAGGATGGTAGCTCAGAAGCTCTAGTAGCTAAAAGATTACCAACGGCGAAGAACACTCCGGAGAGCATGGCCAGAGGAAACAGCGGCGGCCAGCCCGAGATGGCTAGCACCACGGTGCCTACCAAAGTTTGACCAATGCACATCATCCATTGGAAGAAGAGGCCTAGAAATATATCAGAAATACCTATTCAATACCATCTTTTTTTGCTGCTGCTGCCTCATTATTATGAGAGAGCATAGCTGCATGCTGATAGTTACTCCGAAAACGAGTAAATCTCCAGTAATAAAATGTTCGAAAGCAACGAAATTTGAGGAACCTAATAAAGTAGAAGGTATTTTTTGGAATATTTGTCGATGTTTTTAACACCTTCACAAGCAGAAGACCGGAAAAAAGGAAACAGAAAATTAAATACTCCTCTGATGGACAATTCTCACATGTTGTTGTATTGTGAATGGCTAAATAGAAAACATACATGATAATTCCAGATTCCCTTCCATTTTAATCTCAAAAAGAGTGATGAACAATTTACAATTGACAGGCGAAACGGATGCGGGGCCCCGACCTTTTTTTCAGACCACTTCAATCCAGGATTCACCCTCCTCTTCTGACGGCGGTACGTCCCCAACCTCGTCACCCAGTTTCACTACCGAAACCGCACCAGGACCCCTTGGACGTCTCCATTTCATTTGTCATTTTTCCTAACTTGCTTAATGAAATTTTTGTTCTTAGCGTGTACTATGGTGTACCAAAGGGTCTGGGCCCTGAATCCTTTGATCTAGTGAACCATCGGGCCTTACACAATATCCTTTGTTAAATTATTCTTGAACTGCCCATCTGTTTTCAACGACATTACAGACAAATCACCATATCAGGGGCATCATTATTAAATCCTTTTAAAATGAGGAATAAACGTAAGGGTAAGTTCTTTTTCCCCGTAATTTATGAAGGATTGCACAGCACCCGCTGAAATCTTCGAGTTTGAGATGTTGCTGGAATTCAGAGCTTTGAGAGACCTTGAACTCATATCTAACGGTGAAATAGCGCGAAACACACAAGCAAAACGGAATACTGTTGTCCGCGAACCTTGTTGAGCTCTGTTGAAACTAGTGAAACCCACCACGCGGAGGTCACATGCTTGTGGTATGTGACAGGGCTTTGTTAGCTGACGCATCGTAGCTGCGCAAATACGTGCAATGCAGCTGGGTTGGTGGTTGAGAATTTCTCTAAAGGCAACTTATGATTTTTTCGTGTTCTTTTAACAGTTGTGGTGCCCTGACACTATGGGCCACCATTAGTGTTTTAACTCACTGTCGAGGATTTTGAATGAGAGCTGCCTTTAATGTTTAGACAGTCTGTCAATGGTGCTTCAGTGATCTAAAGGATTAGCTTTATGGAATATGTTCACGAGGACATGGCTTCTCTGGCAAATTTCGGCCCCATTTCGCAAGAAGTACCCAGAACTTGGTAGGGAATTGACTAGTACTTCACTCAGCATCGAGCCCAATCAGTTGACTGAATCTTCTTCGATTATAGTGCAAACTGATCCACAGCGATGGCGAATTCATCAGTAGTCACTATATTAAATAATAATGCGCTATATTAAATTGTCTTGATGAATATCGGCATATTCACAGAAAATTCCATCCATAATTGTGAACTACAGAATATATTAACAACCGCTTTTACTTTTACTATATTTTAGCAAATTGTCTTCTTCAGCGTCTCAAGTTCGTGAAGTAAATTAATTTTGAAATAAAACTGCTAGTTCAGGCACAGCTCAAACGATTTAGTTCTTCAGCTGTAGCAAAATGTCGCGCATGTTGTCGTAACTGCGATCACTACGTTCAGTGCCATTTCAGCGATGATCGCATCAACGCGTGCAAAATTAGCAAAATCAGCGGTCTGATACCAGTTCATCCGGTCGAAGGTTGATTTCACCCGAATATTTCCATGTCCGGAACTCTACTGTAGAAAATTCGGTCAATCACAGCCGCTCTAAACCTCGTCTTATTCTTTCTCGAGGTTCACAGAGCACATGGTAGTTATATATGATATAAACTCCTGAAATTTACCAAGTTGGTGAAAAGTTATGTGGCGTCTTTTGGGCAATTTCTGCCGGGATTTTGGCGAATGGACGGCCGATGGACTTTGAGGCCGATGCTAATGATGGGATTTTGCCGAGCCTCTAGGGACACCTACATACCACTCGCACGCGTAGGGTCAGGCAGTTTTGCCATTTAATCTTTGAAAAAACAGCCGGATCTGTCCTAAGAAATGTGATAGCTCAATTAATTACCTTATTAGTCCTTCTAGGACCTGTCTTGCCCTTGGAAAGACTGGGAAGATCGCCTTTCTGTACGTACACTGTCTTACCGGGTTCTGACGCGCGCGTGAGGTAATAAGTGTCTGATAATCCTCGTGGAACTCACGGAAGCACTACTCTGCGCCCATTCTTGAAGTTGTAGAACATAATGTAAGAATAGGAATATGATTATCAAGTAAACACTTGAGAGCATTCTTATTGAAAACGTGCAAGTCTTAAAAGAGGCAACTCGAGGGAAACCCGATTCCACATTTGACCAGTACCTTAAGGGTTCTATCACTAGTCTTATCTATTTTTAACACCTATTTTTAACACATATTTACCTTATAACAACATTTTTCTCAATTTTATTAGATTCTAGCCTCTTTGCCCAACTGGGCTTTTTTCCGACCAACTGGTCGTTGCCGTGAAGTTGACAGTGGGCTATACTGCTTACGAAAATTCAACTATTTTGTAACAAGGTTTTAGCCTCTGCCCAACTGGGCCTTTTCCCCGACCAACTGGTCGTTCCCGTCGCATAGGCGGTCGACAATAGGTTTACTTCTTCAATTGAGACGAACTTGGCCCCTGAGGTGAGACACTGCCTTTAAATCCTTTAACTACTTATCAAAACTCGGTTTTTTGGAATATTCAATCCATCTATACATGTTCACACTAACAATACCTCCCTGTTCACAGAATTTATAATTTAAAAAAAAAACCTTCCACACCATTCCATGACCGTATGGCACATCATTTTTCTCCTAACAGCATCATACTCACCCATCCTCTTTCATACGCTTTTCTAATCACAAACAATATTATTCATTCGAATTGGAATATAAACAAATTTCGGTCATTAGGAAGGCTTACCACTTCAAACATGAACAAAGATTAACCGAAGACCCTGCAAATAAGGGGGATGATCAAAATTTGCAGCTTTTAGAGCATCCGTTAAACACTGGAGCTAAACATTAACAGTAAGACAAGCAATATAAGTTCAATTACTTTCTTTTACATCCCGACATAAGCCGATGGATTTTCTTCTTAAGTTAATAATCTACATACAATGTTATGAGGATATATTTATATTCGTGAATTGGTAAACATCTACATTACATACTTGTTTCCTCTCATCAATTCACTAGTAAAAAGAATTATATTTGACCTTACTCGCTAAGATACATATAATTCACTAAGGCCTATCATGGTTTAATTTACTTAATTCAAATACCTCTTTCACGCAATCCTTTTTCACTCCTAGATAAGAGGGCCATACCTCTTGCTTTCAAAAAATAGGGTCCCTTTTGATGGGGTTTATAAAAGTAGTAGTGGGCGGGGGGTTAGCTCCTGCGCCTCCAAAAGGGTCTTAGACTCCTTTACACACTTCTTTACATACTCCTATATTTTGTTTGGGTTACGCCGTTTCCCTGAAGCAGTCCTGCTTAATAACTACCTCCCATTACACACGGCTTGGACCGGTCTTATACTTAAAATGGTCAGCACTAAAAGTTCCATATGTTCACCGTTCTTCTTTAGTTTCTTCTTCTTCAGTCTCCCTTTCTTCTTCTTTAGTTCCTTTTTCTTCAACTAGTTGTTATTATAGGTCTGATTCATTCAAAAAAAAAAAGTAAGGT
>KN732865.1:0-10382 GCA_000816745.1 Ancylostoma duodenale | reverse complement strand
GAGCTCAAATGCTGAATTTACATGGTGCTAGATCCTCATATCGTCCAGCTCGCAAATAAATTCAGGATTATCGCTCACCCAGGAGGAAGACGAGGAACGTACCTGTGACACAGCTCGGGGAGAAGCACTTCCGACGAATCGCCTGTGCTTCGACGGAACTGCAAAACTGCATGGAATAGCTGTGCTATCGAGAATCAATCAATTCAGCGATAAAATTCTGTTGCCATAGAGAGCGTGTGGAGAGCGTGATTCACTGGATCATCGCCACAGGAAATGGGCTGTTCAACAGCGAGCGAATAGCGGCGTAGCTTTGTTGTAGGAAATATGAGAATTAGAGGGCGGGGGGAATTTGTGTTGCCGACAAATATGGTACGGATCGATCGACTATCGAACGGCTCGCCAAAGCACCCCCTATCCCATCTGCATCTGCCAGCCACGTAAATCCCAGGTTTCGCCCAACGATTCACATCCCATGCTCGCCTAATGGAGCTGGTAGATCTAGTGAAACGGCAAGGAGTCGCGAGGGTTAGAGAACCAAAAAGGAGTGAAGACCGCAAAAGAACAGGACTAGAGCGACTTCCTAATACAAAACCTGTGGATATATCTGAATGAATTGTTTTTTTTTTTGAGTAATTTCCTTGATTTCTATGATGGTGAAATAACAAGTTAAAATTCTTGGATGGTATCCCATCATTATTAAGGAAAAAACAGTCAAGCTTTTCGCTGATACTTTCGAAGTTTTTCCCTAATAAGTAACATCTGCAAGGAAAGCGAAAGAGAGCCACGTATACTAGGAGCCTTTTAAAATTCTACGATGTTCCAAGGAGGATAACAACAGGTACGGGCAGCTCGCTCAAAGGTAGCAGATAGCACGTGTCACTATGTATGTCTGGCTTGCGTCATGCATTGTGGATTCAGTCGGTGGAGGATCCACGGATGAAATTTCTAGCGAAAAGCACTACTAAAAATAACCGCCCAGAGAAAATTTCCGTCTCCAGGGAGATCGCATGGAGTAACAACGTTTGTTCAATGTCTTTTAAGGTATTCTTGGAGCTATTCAGGGAACAAAAGCGCAACTAGGAGCTAATGCAGGAAAATCCCGCTTTTCACCGAAATTCGCTTGATTTTACCCCCTCCCCCATCTTAACTTTGGTACCACCATTATGAATATAGGAATAAAAAGGTCTCTAAGATAGCAAGACAGCAACAACCGCCTGCCTTATGGGACGAAATTTCTTCATCGGTCACCTATCCAAGCTCGTTCCTCCCCCCACAGTTCACATCTAGAACATTGAGAATGAGAGGCATACCTATAAGGGTATTTGAAAACTCCTGGATCTCAACCTTATGCAAGCTTCTAAACTCCTATTCCCTAGGTTTTTTTTTGGCCAGCCTGAGCTGTGCCAAGCAAAATGTGCTGTGCCCGACTCTCCAAATCCACAGCCTGAATACTTCTCCCCATCCACCTCTCCCTTCTACTTAATCTTATAGTGAATTGAAAGTTTAGGGGATGTGGAAGGTCAATCGAGGAACGTAGGATTTCCTTTTGTGAATGGTTCATTCCAACGCTCCGGGCGGCGTTTGATTGCTGTCAGACAATCGATGTAGGGTGGAGCGAGTTCATGTTGACACTCCTAGCCTGATAGTGCCATCGTATTCGATTCCATTCAATTAAATCACGGCAGAACGAGGGATTTTGAACTTCTGGCACTGAATCCGGCCCCTAATGAGGACCACGGCTCCGTTATAGGTATGCTAGAGCTGAGAAAGTAATTTTCGCAACTGCTACAGAAAATGTAGCGTTGAAAAACTAGTGGCGGGACTCATGAATGTTCCTGGGAAGTCGGAGATAAAAGGCGTCATATTTTATAAGATGGACGAGTTCTCCGGGAAAGACTGGGTGTAATATTTCGAGCCACCCCGTCATAGTATAATAGTTAGTGGTAAGTAATCGTAAAGATAAGAGGAGATGTCACATATTGCTGGAATAATTCATCCGTTTCGGATAAATGGGGAGATTCGGACCTTTTCGGGAATGCTCGTCAATGCTTACGTCTGCCCTAGCGCCTTCCCAGGCATTAAGACATAACCATCACGACAAATTGCTGGGCACTATACTTGCAACCGAATCGAATGATTATTCGATTATTCGAATAAATTATTCGAATCGAATCGTTCGAAAATTCGAACATTCGAAATTTTCTCTTTTCGAATATATTCGAAATTCGAATATTCGGAAAAGTCGGCTTTCGAATATATTCGATTATTCGAATATTCGAAGCCCCCTTATTCGAATGCGTCACCCGAATATTCGATATTCTAATCACATGAAATGGTTTAGAGACATTTTCCTTATTTGTTGGCCTAGTTTTGAACAGAATGAAGGTACCCTTTGTGCGTATGCGGAGCGGCTCCATGACCGTTTTTGAGAGCGACAACATGCAATGCCTTTTAGTCACCCATTACACCACTAGTGAAGAGTTTCACTAAATCTATTAGGCATTATCATGATTCTGCGATACTTTTGATAAATGCTCATTGTCTTCCGAGAGCGCCTTTCTTTTTCTACAATTCTGCTATCATGAGGTTTCTCAAGAATGTTGATTTACCCAATTTTCACGCCGAAATCAAGAAATGCCAAGCTGAGAAAATTGTATTCGATAGAAACCAGGAAGCATCCGATGCTGCCCGAACGCGTAAGCTCTCTCGAATACAAATCTGAAAGAACATTATGAACCGAGCTCTTATTATTAGAGTGCAACTTTGATGATACTGGTACCAGATATTATTAAGGGATAAGATTTTTAAATCCATGCAACTGGATTTTTCGCTGAACTACTCCACTTAGGTAAAATAGTACGTTTAAGAAGGTTCGAGGAGTACAATGTCCATCTAGGCCATACCGTTCCTCTTAAGCAACTCTCATGCCTTCGTAGAAGACATTTGACTGATCATGGTGGACAGCGTTTTGTGAACTATATATGTCTCCCTTGAAGTATGAGACCAGCAATGTGCGATCGCTTCAAGCTCAACTTCCTTTACTTACATAGATCATTTGGGGTGTTTTGGTGGTCTTTCGAGCTTTAACTGAAGGAGATGTACATAGGTAACGACAATGTTGTTTTTCATGGACACAATACTCCATCCCTTAGCCTTGAAACCTAAGCATATTGTTAGTGCAAAAAGAATTAGTTGACAAGAGTCTTGTAGAACAGGAAATACGCTCTCGAATCTATATGAAGCATAGCGAAAAAGTGGCAAAAACAGTCAGCATGGTGCGGATCACGGCAAGCACGCGGCGCTGCCCGCTGGAGTCGCCGCTGCAGTGGAAAATCGGGATTTTCTCGATAGTTTTTTTTATGACAAGTGACGTTAACCATCAAGAAAACGCTATAGTTTGTTGTCGTGGTAAGGATCTTTGAGCAATGTGGTCGCGCCACGTGTTTCTCGCACATCGCCATCTACGCTCACTGTAGGAAAGAAAGCTGCAACTGAAAAAAGCAGAACTTAAGTTAAAACTCAATACTTAGCTTTTGCTTTGTTAGTGCTCCATTTTCCCTCTTATTTTCATATTTTGATCCACTGAATTGCGTGGATTGGTTGGAGTCACTTGAAATTTTGTTTCTCTTTGATCTGGTAGGCTTACTTGAAAGTTTTTGCTCGTTTTCTTATAATAATAAGTTTGAAGGTAACCTCAAAATGTGTCCGACTTTGCCAGAGTTTTGAGCCTAGTTAACGTTTCAATCTAAGACCTTCATTCGAATGATTTACTCGAATAAATTATTCGAATAATTATTCGAAATTCGAATATTCGAAAAAACCGATTTTCGAATATATTCGAAAATTCGAATACTCGAAATTTCCGTTTTTCGAATATATTCGAAATTCGAATATTCGAAAAAGTCACTTTTCGAATTTATTCGATTATTCGAATATTCGAAATTTTTTCGAAAATGTGCAAGTATACTGGGCACATCATGTGGCAGTGGTCTTCATGGCACGCCTGCATCCTAGTAACTAGCCAAGCTCTTGTGATCTGTAAGGTATTTACTAGAGAAATCTCAACCTGACTCAATGCATTATGTCTAAGCAGCAAGTTCTAAACGATAACAAATGGAAAAAGCTCGAAATAGAGAGCAGGGACTGCGATAGCGACGAGGCGTTCGTGCCAAACGGGCGTTCAACGGCATTAGTGACCAAAAGGCGCTGCGGTTACTCTTCTCGCATGAAGAGCGCTGAAAAGAGATAGCGCTCTGTGCAAACACGGCTCTCGTTTTCGTTTGCACTTCATTTCATCGATGATTTGCTCCAGAGTTACACTACGCGCTGAGTTCACGCATTTTTAGACATCCAGCGATGACTCATCGCGAGGGATGACAACTCCCAGAGGCTTCAGAAGAGCAGTTTCGAAATTAGGCTCATGACTGGGCGCAAATACCCCCTTCATTCTTGAACACAATGAAGGAAGAGTTTTTCAGCTTTGCCAAATAAATAAACAAAAATGTCACAGAAAAGAAACAGGAGCTCATCCCGGATCATTTTCGCTGTGAAATCCACCCCCATCCTTATTCCAGGTTCTCGTTGAATCAATAAAAGGCCGTCTGGGAATCTCTACCAGCTCAGATGCTGTGGGGCTCATCCCGGCACCAAGCGTCGTCAATGAGTCGAACAAAACAAAACTCACCTGGGAAGTGCCGACGAACTTTCAGGAAATAGCTAGCGGAGAGCCGGCGGTGCGGTATTCTGAGCGCGGCCTGGGTCGGTTACCAAGGGGAACGCGTCGGGCGACGGCAGACCGTGAGAGGCGACGACGACGCCTCCACGCAATCCGCCGCCGGACCCGCACCTGCTCTGATAACGCGGAATTAGCATGCGCCCTTAGATTACGGGGCGAGCAGTGGCCGCTCGCTAACGTTTGCCCACTTCGAAAACACACATATGCGGGCAGACGCATTATGATGGGGGACGCAGGGCTTTTGGGTCAGCTGTGGCCTTCGCTTCTATTAGAAGTGGTCCTTTTGATTCATAGCGTAAAAATACATAGTGCTCCACAAATCAACACATATATCTTATTTTAGAACCACTTTCGAAATGACCTGAAGGTAAGTGTAATATTAATCGAATCCTGAAAAATAACAGCCCCTTTGCAGAACTTAGAAATAGACCACGCCCACTCGTTGTGTTTGCAGTTTGTATCTTGTAGTCGTATTTTAGCATATTTGCTTTGGAATCATTTGAAACGACTTTTTCTAGCATTCATCTTGAAAAGCGCGCTAAGGGAAATGGATAAATACACTCGAATGAAAAGGCAAATTAACAAATAAATTCTGTTCCCCTCCACAATTCCACTAAAATATACATAGTTGAGTATTTGTGCATATTGCCTACCTTTTTCACCACTATAATTCCAACGAATTTTTCTGCATTCTTTTACTCTCTGGGTCTCTCTAGCTATGTTCTCAAGTGAAACAGGCTAAAAAGCCATCTTCACTCTATAAACGTCTTCTACAGCCTTAACCATGCAACCTTTTCCAGGCTTAGTACCAATTTTTCATATCTACTGCGAGGTAAGTGCCATAAGAACGTTCTGGTTGTCACTTTCTGCTAGAGTCTA
This sequence comes from Ancylostoma duodenale, assembly GCA_000816745.1. Classification (NCBI taxonomy): domain Eukaryota; kingdom Metazoa; phylum Nematoda; class Chromadorea; order Rhabditida; family Ancylostomatidae; genus Ancylostoma; species Ancylostoma duodenale. The sequence continues at coordinate 4,768 of KN732865.1, read as the reverse complement.
GTGAATTTTACTTGCTGAAACTTAGGAGACTCTACAGCTCATTTGTCGCCTTTGATAACTACGTCCAGTTTGAATGTGAGTTTTGTCGGTCAGCATTGACAGAACAAAATTCTCAAACTTATATTTTCGAGTTTCGAAAAACGTCTGGCACGATCCAGAGTCTTACTGGACTATCATTTGACAAGCGGCTACCACTCGACAAGATAGGTCATTTCGATAAGACCCCACTCCATCCCTGGGACAATAAATGCAGATACAATTACACTACTTCCTGCAGCTACTGCGGAAATTTTCTCCAAGACGTGGGCAATGCTCTTCAGTCGAACTTTTTCGAAATCTCAGTAGGAGTGCAAGCTTCTATTGCGTGTACACATGTCATAATCAGATGTATAGCATTACGACTTCTCATTCAACACCGCTCACTTGCTCTCCGCTCACGTCTCAGGAAAAATGTGCATGGAGGTAAAGTATTTGTTTGTATATTCGAAGGCGCAAACAAATGCTGACGCTGTGGACAATACATAGCTCATTAATGCGTTGTAGTATCACACACATATTAAATATATACAGAATACAGATATGCAATACAAGCTAGTGAAGTGTACCGACTCTATGAAGCCAGCGAGCGAGTTTTGACTGTGGTCAATTTCTTGAATGCTGGGAGAGACATGCGAGGAATGTTATGACTAAGAAATTTCTTAAGTTCAGCTGTGACCCTGATCGGGAAGCGTTTGAGCCTAACCTGTGTTCTAGCAACCGAGGCCTTCAGTTTTATTCTTTCCCCTCTTGTTGTGGAACTGGTCAAGGTGAAAACCTAGTTGAATTTCTGTCAGTTCTCGCAGTATGAATCTTGAAGGCCTTGACTATTTCATTCTTTTTTCTTATACTGTTTGCTTCCAGAAAGGTTTGAACTCCAGTTCTCTGTTCGTAAAATCTGAACATTCTTACTTCATTACATTAGTCGAAACGTTAGGCCGTAGATGAAACATGTCCAGCTCTATGGCACACAAGAAAAGTTGAATGCATATGATTTCCACATACATCACAATGAGAACATTTTATTACCAGATTTATAGTGATCTCCATAAACGAGTCAGGCAAGAAACAAGGCCAAATACAGCAAAAACGGCACACGCATTAGTATGTACAGCTGGGCGGGGGTCTCGATTTACAATAGCAACTGAGTTGTCACTGATCCTATTGAGCAAACGAGCTGGGATCTGACGGTGCAGCCAGTGTAGCAAATTCGGGCTCAGGACACCTGCGAGAGCACCCATAAATAGACTATCTACACGCTTCTTTCATCAGCTGCTGGGCCGCTCGCAGGCATCGGCAGCACAGGTGGTGGGTGGGTCGACGACGGTGTCATTCTGATGGCGTCAGGCTTTGTTCGATCGCTTCAGCTTGTGGATCAATTCGTATCTGCGGAACATCGTGATGGGCGGCATGTCGAACGACTGCAGCGAGATGTCGTGCTGCCGCAGCAGACGCAGCTGCTGCGCCACGTACTGTAAGGAAGTAAATCAATCTAGTAGTTAAAGCAGATGACACTGTAAGTTGTAGATAATCGCAGCTCTCTGCTCTTTGTTTTCTTTTATTCTCCTCTTCATGTTCTATGCACGTGCAGTAAATCAGTGATAAAAGACATGAGAGCTGAATGACGTCAACTGAAGAAAAAACGTACCTTCGTGCAAGGCTGTCCCCGCTTGTAGCTTGCCCACAGCCGTCGCAGTTTCACCTGAAAGTGACAGTTGTCCTTTCTTAAATGAAGAGCGAGCTGTGTAGAATGGGTTCCACAAATTTTGATGATATATCAGTCGAGCAATGGAGAAAATCTAATTACAAAACGGGAAACCAACACAAGGCTCCGTTTGCTTTCGAGTTGGTTGCTAGCTTTTTTCCGTTTTGCCTTGTGTTTCTGTAAGCTACGCTTACTAACTATGACACAACAATGAACGAATGTGACGCACAAAATAGATGAACTGATTGGACAGATATACATATAAGGGGGTATAAATTACTGAACAATGTTTCTTCAAACATTTCTCATCATGGAATTCATGCTTTGTTTTCATAGTATTTCTGGATTAGGACCGAGTTCCACAAAGCTTCTGTTTCGGAGCAGTTGACTACAAGACACATTTTCGGAAAATGTAGGTTGTTGTGACAATTTACCATGAAAATCCATAAAATCCTCTAGAAGAGCTTTACGCTTGAGAAAATCCCTGAAGCGCAAGAAGTGCTTTTTTCCAGAGGTACGTGCGTTCAATACACCGCTGATAGCCAATTTTCACCAAATTTACTTTCGAGCGATTTTTAGTGGAAAGCAGAACAACTTCGAGTGAGTGGATGTGGTCCGAAAGGCAGATCGAAAGTGCCACAAAATATTTATATAATCTCTTAAATGGGGCCCGGTTATTGTCCAAATACGTACGACTCCCTAAACAAGAAGCTTCATTTTCTCATCCAACCAGCTTTAAAACAGCCTCGTTCTCTGCTCTTATCAACGAATACTTGTGATGAGCGATGCTTAGTCGCACTTGGAACCGTTGCGAAAAACTGTAGTTTCCGCTTTTCGGTCGGAAATTGCGGGCTGAATCAGTGTATTTAGACGAAAACCTGCACAGGAAGTTTGCGCTAAGATAGTTTTGTTATCCCGCAAGTTTTCAAGGAATATTTGTAAATATTATAGAAAGTTGGCCAAATCCAGCTCTATTAAACTGCTCAAAGCAAGCAAAAAAAACCTATTACTGTCGCCGAGGAACATGTAAACAAACAAACGATGTATAATAATGCATCCCTCTATAAATAAAATCGTGTGGTGCACAGCTACAATTTCCTGTCGACCGCAGCTTAATAAAGTGCGTGTAAGCAGCTCGCGACTATCCAGTGAAGTATTCTTTCGAGCACAGTAATTTCCTTGACAGATCTGGCTACCTTTTTTTTACTGGGACCGATTTTTGCTGGTGTAGAGAGGCCTCCATAACAGGCGACCTTTTTGCTCCTCTCCCATCCCAGTTCATTTGTTTCCCCAAGATTTCAGCAGATGTTGCTCACAAACTTGGAAATGAGCATATGTCAATGAAAGCTGCACTGAAATATGACGTGAAGTTTACTTCCCTCCTATGATGAAACATCTGTTGAAATTTTAACCTTCTAATGGTCTTTCTTTCTCATTTGGACATCACTTATCAGGCCTCTAATCAGCTGTCATGGACAGGAAGTCTTCGAGCCATTCCGCATTATAACTGCGAAGCGCTCACAACACCACTGGAACCAGTGGAGATAAAGAAGCAGCTTAACCAAATTGCGGCACATCCTTGTCATCCATATCTCTGTGCTCTCTATTTCTTCTTCCTTTTCTGTGTAGCTACCAAGGCGTCAACGGAGCCACAAGAGGAGTGACAGAGCACCGAAAGAGAGTGACGCAGTTCTGCCCAAAACACCCGTGATCAATTTCCTAACGACAATGATTTACTGATGATTTCATCCTCCAAAGTGCAGGAAATGAAAAAAGTGGGGAGTTTTCAGATTTTGAGGAATTCTACTTCCATTTTCAAACTAACTTTCCAGTTTTACTTATCTGTAATACTTCTCAACTTTCTCTTCAACTAACGCAACTTTTCAAATTTCAAAGAACTCCATTTAGAAAATCGAACAGTCGTATGTGCGAAGAATACATACTTCAATGCCCAATCGAACGATGCTTGAGAATTCGAATAAATTATCGAACTTGAAATAACCAATTGGAGTTTGGAGCACTTCCTGAAGCATTGGGTGTCCAGTTGACAGCACCACATAGTGCTCTATCTGAGCGAAGATTTGTTACCAGTGTAGCTTCAGTCGCTTCACCAAGAAGACCCTTTAATCTTTAGATAATAGCTGCTGCCTCCAGAGCAGGCATGAATAATTAGATGCTCAACACAGAATACAAAAGTGATGAATGCACTGATTATTTCTCTTCACATGGAGCGGTTTCAAAAAACAAAACGATGATTCAGAGTGGACCATTGACCACCAAAACAAATGTGATCGTTCAGCCAATTAGCAAAAGGTTGGTCAAAAGCGCACTCAAAATACCTCTACAAAACCCTTACTATAGCGTAGCCGATTTTCCGCTAGTGGCGGAACGGAAAATGAGACACCTAAACAAAAACACTCATTTCTTGATGATTCAATTAGGTTTCCATGTTCAAAGGAAGTTCTTAATCTCTGAGTGACTCCTAATTTTATGGTTCCGCCTTGCATTCACGCAAAAAATATTCTTCAATGATACATCTACTTATCACTTAACAAAGCTCTAAGAAGAAACTCGCAACAATTTGGCATCAGTACAGCGCTGCAAAGTCCACATCAAGGCGCGTGGTAGCTAGAAACACCTTGAATTTCACAGAATGTGGTGAATCAGCTGTTTTGCACAGGACGTCTATGAGGAGATGACAGCAATAATTTGTTACGCTTTACCTGCAGATCCCACTCAAGCCGGTCAATAAAGTGTGGAACGGAGCACTCGAGGGCTGGTGGACGAAGTTTTCTTCTCAGCGAAGGCGGCAGATTGAGCAAGATCAGTCTAGACAGCTGGATGATTAGAGAAAGTCTCCAAAATGAGCTAGTGCAGCCAATTACTACTAGTACGCGGAGTACTCATACTTTTCAGACCATTTCAGCAGTCCTTCTAGGGTGCTGGAGTTTTCTTGTTCTTGAGTATTCACTCGTTAATTTTTGAATTATTCAAGGCCGCCGGGGCTATACCGGCTTGTTTTTTTTT
>KN732859.1:0-10384 GCA_000816745.1 Ancylostoma duodenale | reverse complement strand
AAATGCTGTTATAGTTTAAAATGCTGTTATAGTTTAAGAGGGCCGTTATGTCCTTGTGAAGAGAAATTTCGCACACTTAGCCATAGACTCGTTAGATTACCTGTTAGCTGTGTTGATTTGGAGCGTCAGAAGTAAATGGGAAGGGAAGAGCCAGTTACATGCGTATTTTCTCTACCTTGGGCAATTGTTCTGTGAATTCCTCCCAAACTTCGGCGAAATCATGGGGATAAATGACAGTTCGAAGCTTCATGAGTTCTCCACCGCCAATGCACGGAGCTTCTCAGAATAATGTTCACACTGTTTGACGTTTATTATCTCCAGTAGAAATAATTAAAGTGTTTAGGGTCATGCACAGCTGGTTCCTGAATATTGTTTCCACTATTGAGCCGTTTAGGATCTTTGCATTTGGCACAGTAATCACTGTTGTAAACGTGAACGCGAGTTCGCTGAGAGATGGATTGGCTAATCAGGGACTGTAAAATACCCACTCAAATCACCCGATTTAACCCGATTTGAGGTACATAGCTTGATTTCTACCAGTAGGGAAGTGTAATGAACATGGTGTATGCTTGAGTGCCGCGAACAATTAATGCCGCGAAAGAAACTGTTTCTGATTCCTTATTTCATTATCAAACTACGGTACATAAGATTTTTTTAAGAATATTGCGGGACACAACATTATTTTGGGGACATATGACATCTCAAACAAAAGCCGGCTATAGGGCTGATACTCACCGCTCCGACTGAAATGATTAGAATGTTCAGGATATACTGCGTCATGCCTGAGTAAATTCACCAAATTCTCGTCACTTCCCTAAGGTGTCAAGCAGCCAACGCCAAGGCTAAAGTATGAACTACGCGACTCTAAAAAATCTTGTAGACCGGCTATGATGGGGTTGTTGCTCTTATGTTAGCATGGGAAGGATTTTCTGGTAGATATCTCCACATTGGGAGAATGTTCAATCCTGCCCGTCTAGATTTCTGGATAGCATTATGCGTAAATAGTACCACAGCGATGTTTGTTCATCCAACATATGAGACATTGACCCGTCCTGAGAAAATGGCCGAGGGCACGAACGTAGTCGCCCAAATGTTCTAAAAAAAGTCGGCAGAAAATTCGGAATTTTGCGGGAGAATCACATGAGGTCCCGCACATTCTTATAACCTAATCAGCTCTGACTAACACCACTTTTTGTCCTTTAACAATCATTTTTGCAATGGAACGAACAGCAAGCAAGGTGGTCTCGAAAGTCACGGATTGAACTCCTAAATACACTGTGAAGTTAGATCTATTTTGAAGAATGGTGATTGGTAAATATTAGGTTGGTGCATAATTATTGCGGTTTTCTTCGTGACTCCTTTTCTCTCTAAAAATCAATGACTCTTGAACGTTTTTTTTCTTCATGTAAATAGTCCTGTTCTTTTACTTAGTAACGGTGCCATCGAAAATCGTATCCACATTCACCATCTCATGCGCTACCATTTCGGGAAAGCTTGGAGTGCAGCACAGACATGCCGCGATCTCAACGAACTTTTAGCCAAAGAAAAATCAGCAAAGCCTAGTTGAAAAATATTTGAGAAGTTCGAGTAGGAAGGTACAATTCTACAGATGAAGAAGCAAGAGCTCTACGATCACATTTCGACGGCCAGGAACTTTTGGCAGCCGTGGAAGTGGAAGGGAAGGAGGTTCGATTGACGAGATTGTTCAGAGATGGAGCCTGCTCGTTTTGCTAGGGAAAATCGGATGGAACTCGAACAGTGTTCTGTGTGATAATTCGTTCGGACCCACTTGGCCAATCTTCATGCTTTTCTGAGCCTTTTGAGAGGAAGAACCGTGGTCGAATGGTCCACATTGAAGAGTTCAAACAGCATTTTCATTGTCAAGCTTTCGTCCTCTTCCAGGCTGCCCAAAATTCCTGGGGCCTGCAATTTGACGACCAACCTCTTCCTTCTTCACCGGTGAAGCTCATACCTTACGAATATGAACCTTTTTTTACTTAGCCTTGCTGATTGGTCCTTCTTTGAAAGGTTCCCTGAGATCTCGGAATGACTGTGCTGCATTCCAACTTCTCCCGAAGTGATAGAGCATATTACGGCGGATGTGGATGCGGTTTTCGATAGCACTTTCGATAAGTGGAAAGAGAGGATTGTTTCCATTAAAAAAACCATAAGAAAAGCTCCAATTTTATCGAGAAAAGAAGTCACGAAGAAAGCTCCATTAATTGTGGACCAACTTAATACGTAGCTATCTGGATAGTGGAGGGGAAGGGTAGTCATGCATGGGTAGCAATGATCAGAATGCTGTGCAGTGAAATTTGAAATTCTATACCGACAGAGAAGTTAATTTTTATTTTGATGTAGTGCGAGTATTGCAGCACTCCCTGAGCAAACCAATATGAGGTTTTGCCATGTCTCATGATTTTCGATCGTTGTGTAATTCTTTTTCAACTCGAGCTTGCTAGTGCAAATAATACCTGTATAAATATAAATTCGCGACTGTCGTGACTATTGCGAGTGGGGCACTGTCAAGCAAAGTAGTTTTGTCTGAATGCCATGAAAGTGGTGGAGCAGACAGGGAAGGGTACACAAGAGCATTTATGCAATAGTGTGTAGGAGACTTAGATACTTGAATACACTGAATACCTACAATTTTTGAAGTGAGTAAAACTCTTGAGTAAATTTATCTTTAGCTGTTCATTTTCAACATTAATGCTAAAGAATCACTCTCAATTGTTTGACATTTAAACTAATATTTCTATTAATTTTAATTTCCGCTCGGGTCCCCAAAACGGCGGAGACCCACATTTTACTCCCTCATGACACAGATTTTCTGTCTGTTTCTGAGACAAATTTAGGTGAAAGCACAAGCACTGTTGCAAGCAACAGAAGGAACCGTTTGTGCAGATAAATATTAGGGTGTAAAACTATGGAAGCGCGTTTTGTTCTGAATAACGATGGCAGAACGCCCCAATCGAAGTTGTGTTTACCGTTACTCTCAAATACGTACCCTTCCTCATCCTCAAATAAGGTCCCTTCTTGGAGAAGTCACTGCGCTGTGAGTCGAAACAAGCGATTACCCGAATCCCCACCTTCTTCGCGATCTTTGTGTTTTTCTCTGCAAGGAAAGTTCCCTAGCCAGAACTAAGTTGTGTTCTGATAGTGGGGAGTTGTGGCTAGATGGCAGCTAAGACAGAACTTCCCGTTTTATTCCTCCAAGTTCTTGTTGGATATACTTCCTCGCGTTCGGATGAGTCAGGTTGCGACAGTTTCCTGGTAGTCGTTGTTCTGACAAGATGATGGTGAACTGGCTGACTTACGCGGTTCAATTTTGTAGACAAAGATGTGCCGTAACAGTACGTGTGGGACCTAGCCCCTCCTATCAGATCACTCCTCTAATATTTTACCATGAGCACAACGTCTTCTTCGATACGTGGGTAACCATATTTGGAGCAGTATGGCACTCATTGCTCTCTTTTGTGTGCTGCAACGATTTTTTGCAAGTGCTTTCGTAATATGGCCCTCTCCTAATCGGTACTAAACTTGTTTCAAAAAACTTGTTATTCAAGATACTACATAGAAGAATCTGTTCAATCGGGGTTCCCACCACACTATTACAGTTGGCAGCCTTTCAAATTTCTAAGGGAAAAATTGAGTTTTGTCAATCAAATCATAGACCAGTGAATGCGCGAAAAATTGACTTCAAGCTCGAGCCTATCCCTTCATTACCACTCTGATAGAAACGAGAAAGTGTGGGCGCATTTGTAGTTTTACACCCTAATAGATACATTTTTGGCAAGTCTGGATATTTCCGGAGAAATTATGGCATTTTAGCCAAGTGAACTCTTCGGGAAGCAAAGAAGTCATTGACAAAATATCAACCACAGTTCATTTAGCCTAGATCAGGCTCCAGCCGTAAGCCGGCTACCAGGTCATAGAGGGGGTTCAGTAGATTGACCTTGTGGTTTTTGCATACTTCAAGGGATAGCTTCTGTTGTTTGATTTGTAAGACAGGGAATACGCTGAAGATTTCCAGACAACGTGAGTTTAACTGAGAACAATACATTACAAGAAGCTTGCTGACAAAGTTTTGGTCTCTGAAGAAAAACGTACGGGCAGGGCAAAAACAATCGGATCCCAAAAACAGCGACAGATTAAGCACAGTTGGGTTCGAAATTTGTGTATAGCTTCTTAGCTCATGAGGAGATTTCACTAAAAAAAACAAAGAAAGGAAGGGATCACACTATATACAACATGTATCTACATATCAAAAATCGTAGGCGAAGATGTAAAAATTAGGTCCAACTAGCTGATGAGCTGACCGATACCATGCCTCAGCCGTAATTGCAGACAAAGTACCAGAAGCAGTCCCTAAGATACCAGACGGTATTTGGACACTTACCATCCGCACGCGTCGCGTCAGGCCGTTTCGCCTTTTTGAACCTGGGAAGAAACAGTCAAGTATGCTTCAAAGTAGCCCTAACTCACTCTAGCACCTTATTAAGCATTTAGGTCAAAGATGACCTGTCTTTCCTAGGAACAGAGCGCAAGCAAACGTCTTCCATACACTATCTTACCGGGGCCTGACGCGCGCGGGTGGTAAGTGTCCGATAATCATACCAGACTATCCGTACAAGCTGCAGGATCAGTGCTTTGCTGTATGCGTAATCGTAAAGCCTGAGCAACTGACCACGGTCTTGCACGTGGCCAATGTAATCAAGATAGGTGGGTGGTCCGCACATCGACCTTTAAATTTTGCGCACTTCTGATCAGCAAGGTCTTCAAAATCAACAATAAATCGGCCTGATGATGTCTCAGAAAAGATTGCCATTGTACAGAACAGTTTCCTTGCGATGGAATTTTCTCTGGAAGAAAAACCACATCAGCATCCAAGGAAATCTCAGAGATCCACACAAATCATAAAAGTTCAACAACAGAGAAAGGGCGAAGTCTGCAAGTCGGCAGGCCTGTTGGCTGCCAGCAGCGGCCGAACGGCCAGCCAGCCAGCGACGAGTGCGAAAGTGCAGCAGTCGGCGACCGCACGTACGATCGTCGCACCCGGCCGCTCTTCATCACTCTAACCCCCTCTGGTGTCCTTGCTGTTCTCTTGCCGAAGAGGAGATGCACTAAAAGGACACAGGTGCATAACAACACTCCCGCTCGCACACGTGCGCATACTGCTCTGCAACAGCAGCGACGTCGACGGGACCCGTCGTTCTCGCCACGGACTGAGACTTCCCCTTCCTTGTTGTTCCACGCAAGTCCCACACTTTTGGGAGGAAAACATCCTGCATCTGCAACCAGCGCCGTGCAACAAGGCGCCCACCTACTTTTCCGAGGGGTCAATTTGGATGGGTTTTTTGCTCCTGATTTCTCATCTCATCCAAAAATTATGCATATTCTGATAACATCGTACATACGTAGGTACCAGTGCCGATGGACGCAGGAGTATCATGTCAAGTGGGGGTGGGACTGAGAAAAAATTGGCAGCTCCGCCACTTCGAGGACCCAGGTGGAAAATGAAAATAATAAAAATATTAATCACAATATGAATGGGCAGGGAAAATTATTTTCGAGTTCTAACAAAAATAAACAAAGAAGAAAAAATAGATACGAATACTTCACTTGTTTTGTAAAGCTTCACTTGTTTCGTAAAGTAATTTCGAAAATTCGACGACCTATTCTCGTGAGGAGGGGGGGGGGGGGCATTCTGCGTTGGTATTTACTGGCAGGTATTTATCTCCACATTCTGTTCCTCAAATAATGTATATGACAACAAAAAATAAAGGTTTCTTTCTAGTGCTACCAAGTCGTACAAAATTCCCTTGAAATAGTTTGCCGTGACCTTGAGGCTGGTTTTACAAAAGTTGTCTATCATGTAACGGCGATCGATTTTCGCCAACAAACACTCTTTGTGGACAACAGCGTCACATCCATACATTGAAATGAAAAGAGGTGGAGTTTCAGAATTGCAAATTTTGACCACATAAAAAAGGTGTAAGAATTATGGTTCGCTCAGAAAAGAGCTTCAACGAATTGTTCGGCACTGGTATCCAGATTTCCGCCGTCAGATGCCATGCAGGGAGCTTGATCTTTTCTTCACGCATTCGCAACGGACATCTCAATGTGGCATATTTTTATGCCGAAACGATGACCACAAGAAAAACTATCAGTTTTTACAGGGAAAGATGCAACTCCAGGAAAAAAAACCTTGGGAACAATGCTTGCTACTCGTGTACCAGTGGAAATCTAGTACATATACCAGTTATTGATACTTTCTCCATCGAGGTCGACGAAGCCATCCAATGGTCAACTAAAAATGAGTTCCTGCATCACATGTGAGCCGTGGTTTGCATGGAGCTGATCCACAAGGTCCGACATTCCGTAAAATGTCGAATTCCATATTCCTATGTACAGTACTGGGAGTGCTGGTAAAAAGAAATCACCGTTTGCACTTGAACTCGTGTTCACAACACTTTTCTGCAAGGAACTCAAAATGCTTCATAAACCACCAACATAAGGTGTGCAGAAGTTCCGGGGCAGTTGGCGGTAGTTCACTTCTTAAGGCTGGTAGTTTTGCTTCTTGAGGCTGCAATATCCTGCAACAGATTTCATGTGCGCTGGAAGCCTGCAACAACTCCCATCTACAACAATTTTGGCAGCACTTCACCGTGGTAGTATGAATGAATAGTTCGTGGAGTTTTGCATTATGAACTAAAATCCGCACAAAGATCCGTACAAACAACGAGGTGAGCGATTGGATTTGTAAATAAAATTTTCTCTAAAATGACAGGATCTCACGGGTTACTGGGGACTGCATGTGAAGAGGAGAGCTCAAAAATGCTTCACGAGCGGATCGGCGAATCTATGTGTAGAGGCGTCTAGAAAGAGCAGGTTGAATGAAACCAAATTCAAAGCAAGCAGGACATTACGAATAATTTAGATTTTAGTTGGATAATCGTACCCCATCACTTGAAGAAAAATGGGAAGACGAAGAAGATGGACAGTATGAGCTGAGCGGAACACCAACATTGGCACCCACATACTGCTCACGGGATGTCAAAAACCGACGCTCCACGGAGTAACCGTCGCCCATCGTCGCTTCGAAATAACTTTCTTAGAACTGCCCCAGTTTGGTCTCCATTCGATTTACCTCGAAGGTAGCTCTCAGATCACCTACTAAGTATCGGGGTAAGCTTCTGGTTTACTGGTCTCCTTGAAGTCATCGGCATATAGATTAATGACTGGATCTCGATCTCAAATTTGTTTATTGCTGCTAAATTAAGGCAAAAAAGATCCGATAGGCTCACAGTAACATCGCTTGCAGGGCTCGAGGTTCGGAAAGGGTTATTTTCCACGTGTTGTCATCCCTTCTTTGAGTTTGCCAGTTTTGTAGCAGTAGCGTGCTCTATCGGCAGCTTCGCCGAGAAGTGGCTGTTCTTTAAATGGTGTGGAGTTTGTCCACTTCTCCTCCTGGATGTTTGATTTAAGAAGTTCCTGCCTCAATTTAGCAGGAATAATCAAATCTAAGGTGGGGTCCGATTCGTCGCCCATATTTCCTCCAGTACTAATTCAATCGATAAATCGATTACTTGCAGGAAACAAGTGGGTCAAAAGCTTACCCAATATTCATAGGTGGTCTGAAAGACCTCTTCGAGAAAAATTGAATGGGGATCAGATCGCTTTGATCGTGGCAGTTCTCAGGAAATTATGCTAGACCGACAAAGAGCAATAAAAATAAAGAACAGTCTGAAACAATGTAATACTATACTTTTCTCTCCTATAAAGCGGATATGTACCAATCTGCGACCTGAAGTACTACGTAAGTAAGTAAGTAGTAAGTACTCCTCAAACAAGTTGAGCAAACTGATATTTTGCGAATTCTGGTTAACATCTTTGAATTACAGCCTTTTCAGGTGGACATTGTATCAGGTTGGTGCGAAATTAATTGCCGTTTTGGGGTGTGCACAAATAAACTTTTCTCTTCTGTGGAATTTGGGAAATTCCAAGCCAAGTTGTGTAATATTCTGAAAGAGCTCTTCCTCCTCTTTCAAAAACCACTTGGATGTTCTGGATAGCTCTTCTCATTACCTTCCTGTGGAATCGCGAACAAATGATGAGCCGATGCGATTTTTGGGTGAGCATGGTTAAAGACTTCATATTCGATCACTTTTCGCCGGAGGTATCCGTTAATCTTGTATTTGTTTTGACTCTGAATATTCTTCTCAAAGGACAATGAGCTACTAGTTCGCGAAATTTTCTTCCAGAGATTTGGAACCCCAAGGCAATCAAGGTCGTGATAGCAGGTTGTTCCTTGGCGATCAAATGTTAAGGACAGTCGGGGAAGCCGAATCAGATCTTATCATTCGGACGATGAGAGCAGGTATGGACGTCCACTATACTACAGTTTCGAAACATTTGAGTTCAATCGACAGGGAAAGAAAGGTGTGAAAATGAACACCCCACAATCTAACTGATGATCGGCTTCTCACCCTCTGTGACATCTTTTCTAACTCAATTCTTCGTCGGAAAACGACTCATTTCTAGACCATTTCGGTACTGTGGATAAAGCGCAGTTTCTGCACGATAGCAAGAAATGTGAACGAGTATGGTTAGAGACGTTTTCCACTTCTAAATATTCCTAAATCAGATCGTCTCTCTAGGGAGGTGTGTCAGGAATTTGGTGATGCTGTACTGGTTGACTGTAGCCTTCTTCAACCTAGTAAGGCGTAGAGAGCAGAGTCCTAATATTGTAGTTTCGAGTTGATATTTGAATAGATCCTATAGATATGGCCAGGAGTGGTGAACAGCGTCAGGTTTTCTCCTACTCTAGGGTAGCGCTAAGCCTCTCACGTGAAAACTCACTCGGCGAAAACCAGCGCAGTAAGGCATCGAGGTTCTTATTCATTTCCTTATTCCTCAGACCTTCCTCTTACTGAGTACCAGTTTTCCCGAGTCCGAGATGCAAACCTGCGACAGCAACAGGTTGCTGATCCGAAGCATGCTGAAACTGCCCTCCAAAAGTTTGCGAATTCTTGTGATCTCAGTTTTAGTTGTAGAGGCGTGCATTCCAGCCTGTATTGTCGAGGAGATTCTTGCAAATCGAACGAGCATTAAATTAATTGAGAACGTTGTGTACAGGTCGAGTTATAACTTTAGAACTGGAGTGTTCGTTTCGGCAGTTAATTTCGCACCAACCTGATATAATATTTCTAGTGGACATTGTATAATGTTTTTAGCTCTTCCTGATAAATATTTTCTCACAAAAATCACCTCTGCTTGGTGACGCATAATTTCAACACTCCCATGAGCCCTACGTTCCTGTCCGTATGATAATCGTGAATAGTCAATTTTCAGCAACTTGCGACTGATAAGGAGGAGCATAAAGCGCCTGTGCTCGCTCATCTGGCGCTATCGCTGCTCGCCATGCATCTGATTGAGTTTCCAGTGAGTTAGCAAACAGCAATTTTTTACTTTCCATTCTCCATTTTCCACTTTTTTCATTTTTAGCAACTGTATTTCCATTTGATGGCTTTAGCAGAGAAGAATTTGTAGGTGATCCCCTGTACTACACCAATCTACAGCGGTTTCAATCATGACGCCGTTGTTGACATCCATGGTGAACTGATGCAGGGACCACAAAAGTCAGTGTCAATTTCTGCTGTTATTTTCTCCCTTATCCTCCGAGGTACTGGTGGCTGCTAAATTGTTAGGCCTACTTCTACAGTTTTTGTAAAATTTGATACATTAGCTCTTGCAATATTGTAATTGCTGTGACGGTAAAAAGAAAAACCAGCCGGATATGTATTGAAAGCATTGCTGGCTCAAGTGGTATGTATGGTGGTAACTACTAATTATAATGTTTTTAAAAATAAATTTCAGCTATTGCATCAGATCAAACTGAAAAAGTTGGTTACCATGTGCACAAACAAGAAATAATCTACTAGCTAAGATTTCTATGGAGCTTTTAAAATTTGTTGTTGGTTTTCTCACAATGATCAACTTTAACTCTTGCCACTAAAGGAGGGTGTGAAGGTGACTGAATAGTTTTCGGCGAAAATCTTTCATCAGTTCCTATATTTAATTTTGGCAATTTTGCTCTCCCTTTGAAATATGTGCATCCGTATGTTCCAAGTAATATCTACTGCAATTTGAACAGCAAAGGTTTAATAGCGAAAGACCACTAAAATATGGAATCATTTCTACAATATGCATACTTTGCTGTACTTACAACATGATATCTTCATTGTTGACTTTTACTTTACATACATTTTACATACATATAAACACCTCGTGTTACTCTTTCCTGAACTGCCTTTTCTGAGCTTTTGGCAGTTTTCTTCCAAACTTCTTCCCACCTATATACATTGTATTTTCCTTCTATCCT
>KN732858.1:0-10385 GCA_000816745.1 Ancylostoma duodenale | reverse complement strand
CAAGAGAAACTACCGTAGAGTGGAGGAGAGGAGTGAGAATGGTGCTAATAAGGCTCTACATACTTCAATGTGATTCTGGGAGCAGTGTGATGGCTACACCATTCCAAAAAGCTTTCGTCTCAACTATTGGGTTTTCCATGTCTGACCACCAGTGTTTTCTGGTACTTATTTTTCCTATTCATCGGTGACTCAATTTTTTTTCTGTTTTTGAATTCCTGAGGAACGTCATTCATGGGCACAATTAGATGAAGCTTTTCAAATGAACACTCGTTGATCTAACAACACGCTGGTTAACCCCCTCGCCCATTCAAGTCTCCGTAAATACATATATTGGCTACTCTGTACTTCCGACTTCCGACTTCCGGCACTTCCGATATTCCGGTGTCTTTTGGGGCTTCCGACTTCCGACTTCCGAGTTCCGAAATTTTAAATTTGACTTCCGCTCACCCCTGGTCGTGACTGGTTCAGTGCGCGAAAAACCTCAGTGACATGCTCTGGAAATATTCCGCTTATGACATATCTTGAAATTTACCCATTGCCAAAAATCAAAAAGTCATGAATATGAGCGCTGTTCAACACTTGAACTCGCTTTCGGATATCATAGATGCCTCGTAAGCAAGCACAAGAAGCGAAAATCAATGGTGCAAGAGCACCATAAATCCAGAGATCTCGCGCAATCAACATCAATTGCTTTATGTTGTACCACAAAAGCCTTACTTGAAGGCTGATTTCATTTATTCTCAGAAATAGTAACATATTTGTCTGACATTCGCCTGATTGGATTCGTGCGATCAGGCGAGGAGTTTCACTTCATTCTCAGCCTAGAGTGCAAATGAAAGCAGCAAAGGTCGTTCCAGTAAAGATTTAAACAGTAATATGCCTGACATTTGCCAAACGTTAATGAGCTATTGTCTCTGAGTGACATTTTCTACGCAAAAGAGTAGGTTCTTGGTGAGTTTTTATGCCTTCTGCAGAGCAACACTCCTCTTTGCAACTGGCAGAAGTAGAGTGACTCAACATTTTTGCAGCATAGTTCTTTTCTTGCCATGACAGTTACACCTGCAAAATCCCTCTAAAATTGCAGCTTTTACAATTGGTTGCTCTGTCTGAACTTCGCTACTTCATCATTTCTGCGGTTTCCATTAGTCAAGCATTCGCACGACATATGGTTCTAGCACTGACTATACTTTGCTTCACCCTATGGTATCCTAAGGTGTGACTCTTACAAGCTCAGCCAATCAAAGTGATTCATTCACACTGTGTTCAAAGTCTTGTTATAATCTGGAAGTAAGAGTAGCACTTGTGCCTGTTTAGGTCGACACCCCTGCCCAAAAGTTTCTGAGGATAACTCGTCAGAGAAAAAAAAACACCGACAAGATAGTGATGTATACTCACCAGGAGTATCGCCTTTCAGAAGGGGTGGTTCCTTGGTAACCTATGCTTAAGAACCATTCCTTTTGCTGCGCACTATCCATCCACTAATATAACGTACCTGTGTATGGAAGGATTTTGTTGCAATTATTAAAGAAGAGTTAAAAACGATTTCAACACATGCATATAGCTGATGGTCAGATGTTTGCTGGTTCGGTTTGTCCTACTAAGCACTTAATTGAGAAACCCTTGTGACCAACTGCTCGGACACACAGATTTTATTGAATAAAATGGACGTATTTTCCATATTTTGTTACTTGATTGCTTGTACTCCTTAACTCTTAGGAGTTAGTGCAGCTACTGCAGGTGCAGCAATGTCCCCTATCAACACATTGGCCAACCATTTCACACACACTTA
Organism: Ancylostoma duodenale; assembly: GCA_000816745.1. Lineage (NCBI taxonomy): Eukaryota > Metazoa > Nematoda > Chromadorea > Rhabditida > Ancylostomatidae > Ancylostoma > Ancylostoma duodenale. The sequence continues at coordinate 8,596 of KN732858.1, read as the reverse complement.
TTTCGTACACTAGCAAATCTTCTTATCGTTTCGACCAGGCTTTATCCGGGACTTTTAGCTGGATTTACCATCCTGATGGGTGTTCCTCTCACAATACGCATATTTGCAAGCGCGAGGGTTTCATCGTCAGTACGTGTTTGAACCATAACATTCTTTGTTTTCTCTGCTGTAATGGTAGGCTGGTCCCATCAACTTTGCCGAATATCTCACCTTAGCATCCTGTTGTGTAACGTTTGTCATCTATTTGTCGGGCATGGCAGGCCTCACCGAGGTAGAGTTCCTCACCCGTTTGGTAGAACCTTATCGACGGACATCGTATTTCTCCATCGAGTGTGGGTGTGTAGCAAGCATAAGCATAAGCACAGATCCACGTTTGCTTCGGTACTCGAAAGAAATTATAAAAACTAGAGTAGAAAATTAGAGAGTGGCTTGAGGAAGAACAAATTTTTTTAGGTGTACAGTCGCGGCTAAGAAAGATATGATCAGCGCCATTTCGACAAGACAAGTGCTTCCTAATAGCAGCTCAACATGGGCAGAGACTCAGTTCTAGTGTCATTATCGAGCCAGTATCTTCACCGCCACCTTCTGATAAAAATGAAGGGCTAGTACAGATTAGGCTCACAATTGCTTATTTTCCACTGAATGCTATTGCTGCACTTTTCTTTGCTGCTCAAATGCGAGGACCTAACCAACGGATCAAATTTACCAAAAAATCTGTTCCATTGCATCCTTAAAATATTGCGGGCATCACAGTTCCTGTTTCGAAATCAGAATAGTGTTCAATAGCTGACATCGTTGGAACATCCTGTCAGCGTGGTTGCCTTTCTTTTAAATTATTGAAAATTCTTTCTTTCTCATTTTCGTTGAGGTTTTTGGCAAATCCACATTTTTATATAAAAAGAAGAATTACAGAGCACAACTTTCATTTCATTCTCTCACCCAAAATAGGATTTAGAATAATTCCTTTTCAAGTCGAAATGAGGCGATACAAATGAGGAACCAACGTGGTGATGAAAGCGGTGAATTTGGACTTGGGACATGGTAGTTCTATTTGAAAGCAGTTTACGTGAATGCTAGAGAGTACTTGGACCCTCATCACATTCTAAAATCTTGTTCGAGGAGTTCAACCCGTAGTTGAGTTGCAGTAGAAGATTCCGCCTTCAACAGAGCCATCGGTCATATCTTTTTGACCGCTAACACTTTTGACACCTCACTTCCGAGTCCCCGTTGATTGCTGAGCCTCATTTTCCGTAGATGGCTGTCCTTGGCCAGGAAAAGTGCTATTGCGACAGGGCCAGGCCTGACCAATACGGTAGGTGTGACAGAATTTCCCAATCGCGATTCTGAGTCGTCTCATGACATGCGCTTGTAATGTGCGTGTGAGCATTATCTTGCAGAAGATAAACATTTGCCCGTTTTGCGCGTTTTTTTACGGATAGCGCCCCTCAACTTCCGGGGTTGAGTAGCGCATATATCGCTCATCACTGTAATGTCACTACCTAGAAACTCGTTATAAAGCATTCCTTGTGACCCCACCAATAGCATAGAAGAACCTTCATTTCAGTCGGGTTTGCTTTTGACTGTTTCGGAGAAGATTCCGGACACGGAATCCATAGGTGCATTGTTTGCGTACAGGACCAAGCTTCTGTCCCCATTTGCAATATCCTTTAGAAGGTCCTTCCCATTTGGGCCAAGAAGTAGCGACTTCTCGATGCTCGCCCGGCATGACTTGTCAGATTCGCGAAACCTGTGGGGCACTCATGTCCAGACAACTTTGTTATAACCAAGAGTGTGAGGGTGCTTGATGACTGTTGCATAGTCGCACTAGAGCGTCTTCGCAAAATCGCAGGTGTCGACATCTGGCTGCGCCTTCAGGGCGTCCTGCTAATCATCGCTGTTAACAGTCGATGCGCGTCCTGAGCATGGGTGACTTTAAGCGTTATTTCGTCAGACTCGAAGCTCTAGTACCATCGAGAGACCGCCGAATAGTGAATAACATTCCATCAAAATGCAGCACAATTATTGGCATCGGCCCTTACATGTTCTTGCGGGAAATTGTAAAAGACAAGGAAGTGAACTGAGACTCGACTGGGTAAAAGCATTGCTGCTCAAATACTAACAGAGCTTCCCTCGTATGCCTTTCGCTTGAAAGCCTTGAGAACATTCTAGGTCATCCTGCCTTCGCGTTTCAAAAAGGAAAATAAAAAGTGTTGCAGAACTTTTCCACCAAACCAATAGCATGGAAACTCCAACATTCAGTTACAGATAAGGTTCGATGACTTTAAGGTTAAAAAACAGTCTTGCTGTAAAATCGAATGCTGGTTTATTTGGTATTACATATGTATAAGTATTATGAACGTTCGAAAAGGTTGTTGTTTGGCAGAGTACACTTATGCGGTGGTATGGTTTAGTCATACATGCACTATGTCAAATGATACAAAAGCCCTAAATTTCAGGGAAGGTTGACTGAAGCTTACTAAATGAATTCCCATAATTTAAAAACTAATCACTCCTCTAATTTGTGCCTACATAGACGCCATTCCACGAACAAAGAATAATTAAGGTGACGCGCTCGCTTCTGAAACTGGATTGTTCAAAAGTCAATTCCATTTCTTGAAAAAATTCTGCAGCTGCTATTGCTGAACAATACATCGCAAAGACTCTTACATATACCTAACCAAATTTCCAAAGTAGTTGTTTTGTCCCCTCAGAGCATCACTTACAAGATATTTTTCATGTGATTGCAGACCCTTCGTCATGTTCTGCCAGAAAACAAGGGCCTCCTTGAATGAAGTCGCTGCGCCATAAGACAAAATAGCAACTCGTCCAAACTCGTCATTGTTTTTGAACTTTCTCTCCTCCAAAGAAAAATTGTTGGACAGAAGCAAGCGATAGCCTGATGGCGCCTAGTCTAAGCTACACGGCGAGCATAAAGATAGCTTACTAGCCTAGGTTAGAAGATGAGAACGATGGAAAGTTTGATCGACATTCAAAATTCCAGCTCAGTTACCCAATGTTGTGGTATTTCAAAAGAGTTGATTTTCACAAGAATGTGATCTAGAATATAAGCAAATATGTATTCTGCAGAAGTTTAAAATGAAGTGCTACATGAGAGATAAGTAGTCAGTTTATCGAGAACATCAAATGCAGTGTGCTTCTTCAAGGCCTGAAGTGAGTTAGATAGTTCGTTGAAGTCGTAAGTGAGTGCAATAACAATCAAGCTAATGTTCAAAGCTCCATTTTTCAATCACCTGAAAAACTCCACGTACCCGGAAACACGTGCACACCTCATAATAACGCTGTGATGGCACCAGTGCCCTATTACGAGGTGTGCATGCGCTTCCTTGTGTATGGAGTTTTTCTCAGTGAGCGTTGAACTATCGCTTGATTGCTAATGCACTTGATGGTGCAGCTTCAACGAATTGTCTAACTCATTCATGGCCCTGATGCTTCTGTATTCGATGTGGCATAACGGCATAGCGGTGACCAAAACCAAGGAAGCGTTTCTGATCAAACATGATGTACCTGGTGGTGTAGATTTTCCGAAGTTTCGTTTCCCCCCTAGATGCTCTTTAATTATAAACTTCAGGGGTCGTACTATTTCCCCTAGGTGTTCGCCTCCGTATGGACATTGCATGACATCTGACAGATGACTCCTGATATCAAGCAGTCTCACTTTCTTTCAGAGGGACAGAGTATGTTGCAAAGACGATTATATAGAGAGAATTTCTTATCAGCCGACATTTTAAATTATTGGGGGCCACATCCACTAGGTTCACTAGATCGTTCGAACGTGATTTCCTCAAGCATACCCATATAGATCTGCTCATCTCGTCTGAGAAGGATGGGATGCACAAGGGAATCTCGTTTTCCGGACTAATACCGTGCTCTTGATTGTGAGAGGCCTTGATCAGGCATTTACAACTCATCTCGTGCCTTCGTAAGCGTGGGAGGCAGCAATGGAACAGGCAAGTTGTACAGATTCTATTAGGTGGGTGCAAAAATGTTACCTTGTCAACGATATGAGGAGTTGTATATCATATTGTAGCAGATTTCATAGCCTTTTGAAAGGTTTCATCCGTTTTGAATTGTGGAATTTTTAGTTTTGGAGTCTGAAGAGCCACCAACGCAACTGATTATCGGTCATACTTTAAATTGTGAAGGATCGTTGCAATTGAGATCCCCAGTTGGTAGCTCATAAATGATCGAAAAACGAGTTTTTGAACTTTTGGCTTGATTGCTAATGCACGGAGCAGCTTTAATGAGTTGTGTAACCCATTTCAGTCCCTTAAGAATGAGATAGCTCCGCAACCTTGGCCGTTCAGAATAAAATGAATGCTCATTCCGCGTGCGGTCCAACATGAAACAATACGAGAAAATTTCTCTCTTTTCACGTACTAGTTGCACGTTTGCTTCAGCACAGCATCTACCCTGCAACTTGCGACTGCGTGATACTGGGTGAACACACTGGGCCTTTATTAGTGACAAGTGCCTGGCTCACATGCTGAAATTTCCGGTTCATTTCATTGTTGTCCAAGCAGCATTTTTGGCTGTAAAGAAATCCAAGAACAAGAAGAAGTTGTTTTTGTAGCAAGCCACCAAAACACCGCCCTGACCCTCATCTAGTGTTGCTTCCGTTCCTTCCGCTGCTCCGGTGCTTCTTCCACGTCCAAATATCGAGCAACCCACTTTATATTGTGATAGAGGATCTATCGCGCGGAGCATAAAGCGACTGAGAAATGGGTCGGCTCCAGTACAAATACGTAGAGCGGACATGTTAACGAAGATTTCTCTAGTACTCGCTCAGTTTCTGAGCCACCTACTTGTCGAGCTTTTCTCCGTTCCTACCAGACAAGACTGCCTCACATTGATATACCCAGAGTCTCTGTGAAACAGGTGAGCGAGTCCTGTTCGATTATTTCCATGAGCTCATGGTCGCTGATTTCAAAAGCAAAACTCAATACGTCAAGAGTTTTGTAAGCAACTTCGTGCTATGCATTCTTTCATATTCATACTTTTCGAAACCATGTTGGTATTCTAAGCTCTTAACGGTGCGGGTGGATTTTAGTTCAAACAACTCAATTCTTCACCGAAGTGAGTTTGGTAAAAATTCTGTTTTGGCATCTTCCGTTCTAAATTCGAAATGCGGACAGAGATGTAGTTTCCGCCCTGATGGATAGGGCATTTACATAGACCATGAACTACGATGAAGAACGTCATACAACACAGCATATTAATACTAGGTTGTAACATAAGTTTCCGCTGTTTTCGCATAGGCATTTTCAAAGGCGTCTAATAAATAAACACCGATTGGATTTCGCGCATATCTGGATACTACTTTAAAGCACATGATCTCGCGAACATTCTTAGTATGTACTTTTGCATCTTATTTTTAAGATGTAATTAACTTCGAAATGAACCCTTCAAGAATGCAAATTTGGCAACTACATTTGCACGAATAATACTTTTACCAAAACGTTGCACCAGGCTAACCAAATTTGGGTAGAGTAATCTGGAGGCCATTCTTATTCTGATTAGTACTTTCCCTCCCCATTTTATTGTCGAGCGGTCTCAGGCACAGGCACCAAATTTGCTAACCCAAAATTTTGGTTATGCCGTTTTTCTCTCTGGAGTAGAAGCGAATTGGAGTGGTACTTATTTCGCTGTGACTACAAATATCAAGCATTTACGGACACTAATTGGTGAAATTTTGGGACAAGTTCCAAGCGCTATGTGGAAATCACACCATTTTGCCATACCGCGGAGAGCACCTAGACTTTGTTGGTCGAACTCTCTAGAAAGACAAAGAGCTCGTAGAGGAAGTTTTAGAAATACATTATGTAGCATTAATCCAGCTCTAAGCATGCGCCGGTTACCAGATCACAAAAATATATAATATATTGAACGAGAACCGATTTTCCAAAATCAGTGACCTCTAGCACTGCCCGACCCAGTTCTTTGCCTCGCAGTCCACGAACTTTTGAAGAGTGGAGAGTGGAGCTTATGCTGCGAAAACGGCAAAAGACCAGCAACTGTTGTGGTCCATACCTCGACTGGTATCTGTTGTTATTTGATTTTTTATAAAACTTTTTTGTCAAAAATTCCAAAACAGCGGAAACTTATGTTACAACCTAATAATAACAATAACCAGATATTTTTTTGCGCCGATGATATTGCAATGAAAAAAGCACATTTTTCAACACAGTTCCATGAAAATCCGAGGCATTCCCCCGAATATAAGTACACTTTAAGTTTTTAGCTCCTCAGAGGCAGTATTCAAAGGTACCGGGAAAAACATTATAGAGGACGCCATTCAATGTTGAGGAAATAAGCCAGGAAGCATCACGTGGGTTTGTTTTCTACAAATCACCTTTCTGTGTCTTGCTGCGAAATCGATGATGAGGTAGGTGGTAGTACATTGCGTGTTTTCTTGTGGAACTAATAATCTCTCACATACAGTATCTCCTTGTTTTTAGGTCTCGATGTTTTAAAGAACGATTAGAGGTGGAGCAACGAATGTCCTTTTTGTCTGCTTATTCTGTCTGTTCGTCACAATTACAGCATTACCCTTAACTAGACATGATTCTCACGAAAGAACCTGTGCGATTTTACAGTTTTCCTTCGGCATGCCTTACAGTTCACCACCTCTCTTTGCTTTGATATTTGCACGACAATCTCTTGTCCACCCACATGTTATTATCATTATAATTATTTCCTTCTTATCCTCCGATATCGTATTAAATACGTGCAAAGTGCACGTCTACTTCCCTGACCAGAAGATGATCACGAAATATGTGCATAAGTCGCTAAACTACCCTATACACCGACATGCACTTGCAAGGCTTGAGTGCCTTTCGCCTATCGCGTTGCATATGTCCTAAGCCTCGCTTCTTGTAGTGCAATAATGATTAACCACCATGACTTCTTTCTTTCTGTACCACTATGTAAGCTATAGATAGCTATGTTTTACAATTCTTCCGTCGCCGTGTACACACATCCGCTGAAAGTGGTGGACTCACGGTTAAGAAATACTTTGTGATCGGGTGCCCGTATCAGAGTTGTAGATCACCTACAGGCCTCTGAAGAAAAAGCATGAGTCGAAAGGTGAGGTCGAAAAGGAGAGGTATGAAGGGAGCCAAGTTTGTGGATGATCCCGACCCATAATGTAACATCTAGCGATGATAGCCTGTGAAATGTCGCTCGCTCTCTTCTATGTACTTGACCAAAGACTTCTAATTTCAATTCGGAAGTAATTTACTTTACGCAAGTGCTCTTTATACTGTACTGCGAAAGAACGAAGGAGGACATTCGGAGTGCTAAGGCGTGGGCACTCATTCCTTACTGCCTGATCATAATTCTTCTTAACCAAAGGCAATTTTCCAAGCATTCCCAATAATACATTTCATAATTTGATTGGTTCAAATTACGGTATGATGTTTGTGAAAGCTTCCAATCATATTGCTTTTATGTCGTTTTTCAAAATAATGGCGAGTTTAATCATTCTTGTTTTCCTTGGCATCTCTCCATGTCTTCAATCCCCTGCTCAACAATTGTTCCAGCTCTATCCTCGTCGGAGATGAGTTCTATAGCCGTAACACCCCGGATAGAGCTCTGAATTAAGCAGCACTCCGGAAGCCTGCCATAGTACACCAACAGTCGGGTGACTTTAAAACTAAATGCGAACTGACAGCATACCCCACATCCACCCGTCCAAGCTCAACATCCCAAGGATAGAGCTGCGCGAATGTCTCAGTGAGTGATGAGCATGTATGGAGTTTCGAAAAGGCTTTCTTTTTTCGTACTAGATCCGAGGAGACAAAGAAAACACGTTAGAGCGTTCTTCTTTGTATTTAAACTAAATATTAGGTTGCCGGAGAAGTCCTGTTCAAGAAATTGTTCTCTTTTTGTTCTTTTCATAATATTATCCATCAGCTTTCTCAATCGGCAATATAGTAGATACAATTGATAGTGACGGTACACTATTTAACGGATGTATTAGGTTGGTGCGAAATTAATTGCCGAAAGGAACGTTCCAGTTCAACGTATTATAACTTGGCCTAAAAACTACGTTCTTCATCAATTTAACGCCTATTCAATTCTTTAGATCTTCCTAAACATTCTTCTGAGATGATACGCCTCTAAGATGAAAATTGAGATCACAAAAATCTAAAAACTTTTGAAAGGCGATTTTAGCATGCTCAAGATCAGCAGTCTGCTGCTTTCGCAGGTTTGCATCTGGGATTCGGGAAAAGTGATATTCGGTAAGAGAAAGGTCTGTGGAATGAGGAAAATGAATGGGAACCTAAATTGTTACTGCGGCAGTTTTTGCCGGCTGAGATTTTATGTGAGAGGGTTAGTGTTACCCTGGAGGAGGAGAAAACCTGATTCTGCTCACTTCTGCCAACCACATCTACGGCAGATTTTCGGACATCAACTTGAAATTACAACCCCAGAACTCTGCTCTCAACGCATGGCTAGGTTGGAGATGGCTACAGCGGATCACCCCCTTACAGTACCACCGAACTCCTTACACAACCTTTCAAGGGAGAAGATTTAGTTTAGGAAAACGTAGAAGTGGGAAATCGTCTCTACCCAT
>KN732854.1:0-10387 GCA_000816745.1 Ancylostoma duodenale | reverse complement strand
GACTTTGCATTTCATGCAAATGGATCGAAGCTTTGCTGACAGTTCTGCATTTCTGGGTATTCACATCTGTTTGGGAGCTCAATGGGAACTTTTAACTTTTTTTGGAGTTTAGGCCTCTCAACCTCCCCCCCCCCCCCCGCCCTTGGAGAATTCCTATCGGAGTTACTCCAGAAAAATGAATTTCACGACAATAAATGTAGTTCTAATAACAGTTATTTGATGCTCTGTGGAATAGTTGCAGTGGAATTTTCATAGCGAGAGGTGTAGGAATGGTTGGTTGGTTCTACCAACTGCGTTCGTAGGTTGCGCTTATATCAATTCGATAAAGCCAGAGCTACCTACTCTGCTATGTAGCGGGACCCAGTTGCATAACCCTTACTTGGGAGAGGCTATCGTTTTTTTTTTGCAAAGCCAACATCAAGTTTTCTTCCTTGATTCTGACCAGTCCATGCGGAAAAACCTGTTACTTCCAATGATGCCTCACGTTTCCTTTCGTGGACCTTGCACGAGCTTTTCCATTCCCAAAACTCTGTTCACCTATGTGGTATATTGAGCATGCATATAAATAAAATGAAGAGAAGTGAAACACAAGATAAGAACAAGATAAGTGAAAACTTTGAAATTGGCGGCGTGAATTGGAATTTTCTCGTAAAACCACGAAATTTAACGCTGAGAGGTTTCTAACAAATCAGGTGTATCTTCACTCTCTGACATATCATATGAAAATCAGTGCAAAGTATGGTCAATTTGTCGTCGGTTTTCCGAAGAGCTTGCGAAAAAATTGAAGACATGCAGAAGTGGGACTCTTAAGAACAGCACACATCGAAATCCTCGCCTCCGAGTTGAACTGCTCATGGTGGAATACATTGTCGGCACATCTCAAAAGTTCACCGAACACAAAGAATTACGATTTACTTGCGAGTAAATCTAAATCGAAGTCGCGAACACCGCGAACACAGCTGCCTTGAATGCACCAGTGCACACAGGCCGCGGTCGTTTGGTGCAAGCGTGTGTGGCCTTCGCGTGGCGGGACCCACAAGTGTCAGAGAGGACGCGCTTAGCCGCATGGGAAACAGCATCACGATTCCATGGATTTCCTGTACGTTTTGCACTGTTTCACTAGTGGATATGAGTTCTAAGTTCCTCAAAATCCCAAAAATCCGCAAAATTGCAAACACGAAGATTTGGGCGGGTGCTGCCTTTGAGTGAAGTTGTTTAACACGTTTGCATTCGAAAGCTTCTTTTCCCTGAGGTTCTGCTAGGCCGTCGCTATACTGCCTCAAACTCACTCTACTTCTCGCACCAGTGGGCGCTGACGCGTTTTTCTTCTTTTCCTTTCCTTCTTTTATAATTTTTTTCCTGGGTAAACTCATCGGAGAACGATTTGAATCTAATCACCATGTTACCTACATCCCTACTGCTTGTCCCCGAGTTGACGGTGTGTATCGACCGTTTGGAGATGTTCGACACTGGGTTACACTACCTTAACCCTCTACTTTGTTGCCTTGTTCCGGTTCTTGTTTTCGCGTCATGCATGCTACATTATACATATTGTTGCAATCTGACAGATATTCCTCATGCAAATTGAAGTATTTATTTTCGCAAATGTACAGACATGATTCGAAGCAGAATAAAATATAAATTACTTTCCAGCGTATGAGTTTCCAACTGGTGGTGAAGCAAGGGGTGGGGCAGAGTATGATGGAGCTGCGATTGGTGGAGATGCAAGTGGTGGAGCAGAATATGATGGTGGAGGTGGAGCAGCATATGATGGTGGTGGTGGAGGAGGAGGAGGAGGAAGAGGTGGAGTAGCGTAACCACCTCCTCCACCACATCCTCCGCTGACTGGTGGAGCAGCAGCACATGGTGGTGGGGGTGGTGGTGGTGGAGGAGCTCCGCATCCGCCTCCGCATGGTGAAGGTGGTGGAGCAGGTGGGGCGCATCCACATGGTGGTGGTGCAGGAGGAGCACTGAAAATAGCAATATTATATCAATGCATATATAGTTATAGAAAAAAAACAATGGGTTAATGTCCTTACCATCCGCATCCGCCTCCACCTCCAGACGATCCGAAGAAAATGGCTTGAGATGCACCGATAACGGCAAATGCGACAACAGTGAACTTGAACATTCTGAAAAATATTGAATCAAGGATCATATTTAGAAACTCCGAGTGGGAATACCCATAGGAAAAATGCGGTAATCGCGGATGTAAACATTCTACAAGCAATAAGCTCAAGATTATGTATTTGCAGCATGCGAAATCCAGCTCATTAATGGCCAGTTCTTGAGAAGTTAGAGAACTCGTACTAAAATCTGAGTTCAACCATATCTATATGTAAAGAACCGAAAACACCTATTGCTCCGAAAAAGTTGAAGAGCCAATGTGGTGTATGGCACATCACGATCAAAGCGCCTTATATAGGTGTACATCTGCCAGGTTAGCCAGTTTGCGCTTGTATCGTAAGCTATGCGGTGGACCGATTATGCATCGCTAGCTGAACTGCACTTCTTATGCGGTGTGATTACGTCTCGTCAGGAAATATTGCAGAAGAGATTAATGAACGCCATGTATATTATTGGTCAATTTATTCAACTATTCGGAAACATTACTCTGGCTTACGATGGTTTACTCATGCACATAACGAGCGATACTTCAAAACCTTTACTAAGAGATGGACCTGCATATCGAAACAACTGGAAGAATGGGATAATTTCTTGAGAAATTCTCCTATATAAATGGTGGTACTGCTGCAAAATTTTCTAGAGCGCAGACGTGGTGAGCCAGCACGTGATCGCATGCTTTCATCATGAGGCTCAATTAGAGATAGTGCTCGTGAGGACGCGAAGCTGACGGGACATTCGTCCAATGTTTCATCATACATAAGTGCATAGATGAAGTGCAAGTCGTGGTGGGAGCCGTCCTCGTATGGTTCCGTTCGTTTCGATGATGATGGGTACAGTCGCCAGTGATATAAGCGAGAGAATTAGTGCATTAAGGATTTCGCGGTGGGATCAGCGTCCTCCGCTATCAGTCCTGCAGCCAGGTGAGACAGTGTTTACGAGGTTTTCAGGCTGTATAATATACAGAGCAGGACTACCACTCCCTCCATTCCTGTGCGAAACAGACAAGCATTGCACACCAGCGGGATGGATAACTGCGCGAGAGGTTCCATGGCATCGATCCTAAAATATCCGGAGAGCAGCTGTGGAACAGAGAATGTAGAACTGTAGAATACTGTTGAAAAGCAACTATTGAATACAACTCTCAGTGTGATCGTTTTCTACAGTTATAGTACCACCTCTTGGGAATTGAGAATTATGAATTCCTTTCTATTTCCAGTGTTCTATTTCTAAAGACACCGAAATCTCAATTCCTTACCCATTGTTCATGGTTCAGTGATCGCAACTAGGTGAATTGCGCTCTGCGAAACAATCCTATCTCAGACGGATCGCCATGAAGTAGTGCGATTTTAAGATTAGGGGGCACTTTTTTACTTCTCTTGGTCGCCTGTGCTTTTGTAAGCAGATCTGGAACGTGATAAACAGGAAGGGTCCTCCGACACGTGGTTTGGTGATTAGTCTAAACTGAATATTAATTCTGGAAGCCTTGACATGCATTCATCTGTCTTTTTTTGTTCTTTACGGTTCACTCGCTTATGCTAATCCTCACTTATTCCAATAGTTTACAGTTTGTACCAGTAGTTCGTGCTTGAAGTATGCAGCGAACGCGTCTTACCACATGAAAAACTGCGCAACAACAACAGCTTATTCTTGATGCTCTGCCTGTCATGTCATAAAAGCCGGTGAAAGACCCGCCTCTGCTCCTCTAGAAGCAGCTCCGGAAAAGTGTATTCTCGATGTGTCTGGGTCGATTGACGTACACCGTTGGTCACATAATTTCAGCCTGTCGAAACCTGAAAGACGATTACTGAGGTGGCGTTTTCGTAAATAATTTGGGTTCTTATATTTCTAATAAGCTCTTAGAAACGAAGCTCAGGAAAAAGAAAGTGCGCCAAGCTTGCCATCATGAGCTTCAACTGTACTCCTCGAGAAATATAGTGGTTTCGATTGCTGCGGTCGCGGCAACACTGGTCTCAATGCGCATCGATTGTAGGCGGCGTATCGCTACTGTCGTTGGCAACCAATCGATAGGTACCAAAACCACTTTCGTCGCTGCAGCAGCCGAAAACCGTTATATTTCACGAGGAGTGTAGCAGTAGTGGCAGAATTTGACACGAGATTGATCCATTTATGAACGAGAGCATTCACATCTAGGGAATAAGTTTCATATACCACAAATCTTGTTTATGTTCTATTCTTGGTGAAAGCTTTGTTCTATTCGAGACTCTACTCACACTCATGATAATTTCTTTGTTTTACATTTCTCGTTCCTACTATTATTTCTCAGTTATTTTTCATTCAATTGACTCCTCACCTACCAATGTCAGTGAATGGAATTTTCGCGAATGGATAACTCTAGCGAACGAATGATTTTTCATTGCACTACGCGACCTATTTCAGATGTTCCGTTGGCGAAGATTGAATTCTTCCCCTGTTTTAACGTTGCTCACCATCTTTATCCTATATTCATTCGTGTACGTGATATATTCCCGAATAAAGTGAGCTTCACTTCTTAAATAATTGAAGTAAACTTCAGGTGTAATGTATTCATAAAATACAGGGCAACCATGGTCATAGCTTTCATAGTCGAGTAGTCTAATAATAGGCTCGTTTAGCCTAATGCAACGAAGAAGCAGACTAAGAATGCGTGCTAACGAAGCGGATGTGAAATTTGGTAGCACCGTAAAGAAAATGTAAGTAGCTATGTAATAAGAATGTACTTGGTTTTCTTTTCAACTTCTTTCATCCGTCGTCGTTTCTATTCTGTATCACTCACAAGAATTAATAACTCCTTTTCCTCATACAGACACGGATAAGATGATTTCAAAAGGAAGCGGGTTTGTTGAAATCCTTCAATATATCGCAGACTAGACGGCATGCCCGGCTTCGCTCGGGTGCTCTTCTGTCTCGGCTATTTCACGATGATGAGGATACTATTCTTGTGATCACTGTGTTAACAAATCTAAGTAACGGGCCTGTTCCACCATACCATTAACGGAAATATAATAAAGCTATTTGGATAATAATTTCATAGAAAGTGCTTGTCGTTTGTGGTCAGCGTGATCGGGAACCCCAGCAAGCGTGTCCTCAACATTTTGAGTACGAAAGCGAATGTGATTCTCACAACCGTGCTCCACGTGTTGAAGAACCCCAGTAGGTATGGTCTGTCAGTTCACAGTAGGCACCTAATCCGACTTTGTCTGCAATCACGACTTTGCTCGCAGAATGCATCTGGAAGGATATTTTAGCGAATGGCAGTGGGGGAACATTAGAGTGGAGGGAATCACACCACATGGTTATCAAAAAAGAGCAGAAAATAGAGCAGTTGGCCGAAAACGTGACAAGGTCGTAATTGCGGCCGAAGTCGGATCCGGCGCCCTCTGTGAGGTAACAGAATGTACGTGCTCACCGATCCCCAGCCAAAAGGGACGAAAGACCGAGCAAATCGATGGATCGATGAATAGGCACTGGTGTGCGGAACCACTTGCCATATTCCTGTACGATATATTCGGAAACCCCAGTGGATATGTCATCGGCCCCTGAACCAAAATGATAAAATCAGCACTTTGGAGAACCCCAGCAAACATGTCCCTACCGATCCCTGGGCAAAATTTATAAAAAATCAATAGAATTGATATCAATGGTTTAATTGAATGCAGCTGCCATATTCGTGTTTAGCGACTCGGAAAATCCCAGCAGACATACCCACAGCGGAACCGAGCGAAAGTGGCCGCAAGTCGATATAATCAATAAATCGATACTGTCATTCAAAGTAGTTGTCATATTCGTGCATATGGAAGAACCCCATCAGACATATCCCTGCAACCCTGCGACCTCATGAGCAAAAACAGCAAAAAATCAAGAAAATCGATGTAGCCAATGAGCCTGTCGACACTCCCGGGTGGAAAATGGCCTATGACCTCTCGTTCGTTATCAAATGTGTCATCTAAATTGCCAAGCTAGCTACTCCTAATGACAGATCCTCTCGTTGGCAATGGATCCTTTGCCTGATCTCTTTTCCAAGGTTCCAGTAGATTCAATTAAAACGAGGTAGGTTTTTCAAAGCTATCTTGTATAAATGTATATGGAGAAAAAGACTACATAATAAACTGTGAATCTTTATTCAAGATCGCATCCTCGGATCGGAATAATTGAAGTTCTTGAAGCAAGAACGTCTGCGGACCTATACGAAACTGCAATTAGTAAGTGTTTTTGTTCTGTTTAGTAAAAAAAGTTGTGTGTACACTATACAAATGAATGGATTAGATTTTCTAAATACCGTGACATATCCTGGTACTCTGTGGCATCTGCAATGAGTGAGTGATACCATAGCTCCTCGTTCGTTTGAAAATTGATAGATTCTAGCCATTGCACTTCAGAACTGCTCTGTGAGTGAGAAGATAACAAAATAATAAGAGGATTCATTGCCATTATAGCAAGTGTTGCCTGCTATGCCAGAATTCACGGCTATGATTTCCATGTTATCAACGACGGCGAATATCGAGAACAGTGTCCACAATGGGATGTAAGTTGTGTTCAAGAAAGTTCCATGATTTGAAGTCGCCCCTACCGTTCTCAAAATTTATATACTACATACATCAATGTGTATTGGTTGGTATGAAAACTGTGCACCATTATTTAGAGTCTGATCAGAACCGTAATTACAGAAATTCTTTCGACGGCATTGCATAGTTGCACACACGATCAAAGACTATGATTATGTCCTTTTCCTGGACTCTGACATTGGCGTAGTCAATCCAGAAAGGTAAATTACACTTAAGAGTCCGCATATGAATTTAGAAAATCGATGAACGTCTCAGACGACTAGGTTTTCTAACCTCATGTAACAGGTTTGGTGCTAAACTCTTATTTGTATGTTTCATTCCAGCGCTATCTTTTTCCTTTTCTTTTTTTTCAGTTCTCCATAAAATAGAGAAGAACACAGCATAAATAAGTTTTCGTTTGTTAAGGCGTATAGAGGAATTCTTCGACAATGACGCACAGATAATATTCTACGATCGCTTTTACAATTTTGAAGTAATGTCTGGAAGCTACATTGTGAAGAACTCGGACTGGTCACGAGATTTTCTACATGGTGCTTGTAACTTTAGTTTGTCCTACACACCATTCTATTCAAGGAAATATTACATATTATTACAGAAAACATATAATTCGTATTTCTACTTCCTATCTCCTTTGTTAGTTGGGCGTATTTCGAAATTCGTACAGTCCTTCTCAAAAATACTTGCCTCGCGCTTCACTGCCCATCTGCATCCCCATCACCTATACATTATTGCACGTGGTGTGACGAGGCTTAGCTGACGGGCGGTTCAGAGTGAGGCGAGAATTTTTGAGGAAGACTGTACTTTTTTTCTCTTCTTCTAACATAACACTGTTTAGGTTTCGCAAATTACGAGTATCGGCTACCAAATAGTATCCACGGATCTGACAATGGAGCTCTTCATGTATGTCTTTATGGAGAATCTTTACATATGAGCCTCCAGAAATGTGTGAAACAGTCTAACTCTCTCTGATAACTGTGCAGCATGAACGCAGCCCGAACGCCATAACGGTTCGGTTAGAAACGCTAGCAGCAACGGTCCCCAGTTGCTGCCATCCTCCCCTCCATTGCTTCCTTCCTCCCCTCCATTGCCGCTAAAGGGACGAAAGCTCGAGCAGCAATGGAGCGGAGGATGGCAGCAACTGGGACCCGTTGCTGCCAGCGTTTCTAACCGAACCATTATGGCGTTCGGGCTGCGTTCGTGCTGCACAGTTATCAGAGCTCTCGTATTAGGGTGACCAACAACTGACTGGTACTTGGGGGCGAGGTAATCGAGCGGTTTCATGGCTGCACCCACGGAAATTTCCGGGTTTGAGGTTTTAACACTCATGGAACCTTTGCAAATGTCCCAGCAATTCTACGAAGACAATACCATGTTGAATTCAAAGGTCCAGGGTCAGTCGGATTAGCGTAGGAGTCCGATTGAGATGTGGCGGCAACGGATCTGATGAGAGAAACAAATTAGTTAGCGCTACTAATAACCATGTCTATTAGTATTATTTGTTTTCCTATTTTCAGTCACAACCAAATTATTTAATAATTCAGGCATACCTGGCTGAAATAATACTGCCACCGACCAACACTGAACTGCCTACATGTTTTCGAGTGTACAACGAATCAAAAGGCTTTGGTGATCTTTTTTCATTTGAGGCGTGTATACGGAAGGTTCTCGGATACGGATCCAGTTTTGGGAACATTAAAATTCTTCGAAAGGTAAGTTTATGTTTGAGAACCGTTATTGAGAGTCGTTATTGGTTCCTACCTGGGAGGAAAACGTTTGTTATTTTATATGTTGGAAGGCACCAATTATTCAGTAGCGACGCCACCCCATCTTCTGACACGGTGCACCACACGCGCATACTGAGATAATGGACAGTACACAACATTAAAAATAATTTGCTCGCGTGATGTAGGCGCGCACACGGTCTACTTTGTTATAAAGGTCGTCATTCAGGGTAGTGAAAATGCATATACAGTGGCGGCCACATATTTAGCACGCTGCCAGTTTTGGGCGATCAGCTGATGCAGGCATTCAGATACTCACAGGAATATCCCAAATCTTGCTCTATTCTCGAGATTCAATAAAATGAAATTTTCGACAAATTTGACGGTTCCTTCCTGTCGCTGGCTTCAGCAGGTATTGAGAGTAGGGTAATAGCGTTCACAGCAGGATGTTAAGCAGAAAGTGCCTAATTCGAATCACCGCTTCATTTCTCTCCACAAATAGATACAAAACTTTTATACCTAGTTTCAGAAAACTGACGAAATTGAAATTTGATTTTCTATTCCACTCCCAACTTACTCTGTGCCAGGGGAAAAGTAATCAATTTTTGCAGAAGTATTCAATTTTCGCGATGTTAAGCCTCAGTCCATACCATTTCCAGCAATTTTTCCGGACCTGTACCTGTATGTATGCGCTCGTCTCTGTGGCTAACACAACATTGTCCGCATAAGGGCCTTGCAGACTTTTGCTGCGGTGCTTGTCGCCCATGGTTGAGCATAGGCCCAGCGTCGCAGCAGTACCGCCGCGGCAAGGTTCCAGTGACAACAGCTCGCATATTTTTTTGCTGCGGCGGCGCCCAGCGACGTCACTCAGGGGCGCGCGACAAGGGATGTCAGTGGGGGTATTTTGTCGCCGGAAGGCAACTTTTGCCGCGCACCCACTTTTGCCGCCGACGCGGCAGTGTCTCTGCGGCAAAAGTATGCAGGCCCCTATACAGAACAGACAATGAATGCGGCTTTCGAGTGTGTTCTTGGTGAAGGCACCCACAAAGAGTATGAAGAACAGCGGGAAAGTGTCGATTCTTGATCCACCCCAGTTTTATTATTACTATTATTTATTGCGCCACTTAAGATGGACGTGAAAAAGAGAGTGACATGACATGATATATAATTGAATGGGAATGAGCTTGTTAGTCACGCCGAGCATCCCATTACGCCAGTCGTTCTCTAGGACAGCAGCACTAACGCACACTTTTCTCGAAGACTCCATGTTATCGCAAGGACATCCATATTAATTCACACAGGACACGGTCAAGCGCCTTTTTAAGGCAAAAGAAGACGAGACGAAGAAAGCGATTTTCTTCCGATGTCTCTCAAACAGCACTCGTAAACCGTTGATAGCGTCGATAGTACTGCAATTTCCGAAGGATCCACAGAATTCGGCATTGTGAAGACAATCGTCTTTACTCGGCAATCCAGGACACGCTTGAAAACTTTTATGATGATGTGACAGAGGAGGCGGATTGAACAAGATGTATGAGGTGCATTTTGCCCTGCATATTTTTCTTTCAAGAAATGACTTTGTATTGGTTGTCTGCCTCGTGTTGTGCATTCGTCCCATCTTCTGTCAACGTTATTGACATTCGGCTGCATTCCACATTTTACCAATGAGAAAAACAGCATTTTCGCAAACTGCCTCCTGAAGTTAAAAAGAAATACAGGGAAAAACAGCATTTTCGCAAACTGCCTCCTGAAGTTAAAGAAGAAATACATCTCGAAAGAACAACGTAAATGCTTTTAGGGTACTGGTTGGGCAAGAGACCCAAGAATGACAAACAGTAAGTGGAGCAAAGAACGCGACTTCATGATTCACAACTGGAAAAAGACGTTTCAGAAGAAATATAACAGCACACCTATTCCGTAAGCATTGGTATCCTTTATCTGTATATATAAAAGTGAAAGTTTGTGTGTTTGTGTGTG
>KN732847.1:0-10397 GCA_000816745.1 Ancylostoma duodenale | reverse complement strand
GTATAATCTTTACAAACTCAAAGCGAGAGTCCTTAACTGTTGGATGAGTAGCCTTAAAAAGAGGATATGACTCCTACATGTAATGAACAGCAGTCGAGAGTCACCTTGCCTTCGCTGTTTAATTCAATATTTCCAGCATTTCTTCCTGGAATATTCCTTCGCATTGCTTTCACCACTAATAAATGCAGTAAGCGTCCGGAACTCTAAGCATTGTGTGCCTTCATCACACGGATCATTTTTGTTACCTAACTTTCAACTCTTATCATTGCCAAATATGAATTTTCTAGAAAATGCACATAATAAAACCGCCTCCGCTATGCTCTAATGAGGAAGTGAGATATTTATTCGCGCTTATGTATGCACACACATACGCACGCACGTGATAACGCACAAAATTAAAAGGGACCACCCTCGGCTCGCACGAACTAATAGGAATCTACTCAGACATTTCACTGTAGTGTCGTTTAGCACATAATTCATCATTGAAGATGTAGGACTATTCCCTCGCACCTCTCAGTGTTTTCCTCTTTTTCCACAGAATGGGCGGAGCTTGCATCGTCCTCGGGAACTCACTCGCATTTCTTTCAAATTCTTCGTATTTATCAGTTCTTTCTCTACTAAATTGGCCAGCAATACCTGCTGCACTTCTCATTTCTAAGTGATATTCATAACAGGCGGCTTCAACGATTCCATAGGACCTTTATTTCTGGAAGGTTTCCCTAAAATTCCGGAAACACTTTCAGAAAAAAAAAACATCCTCCAAATTGCTCAGCCGTCTTCTTTTATTTGATCTGTATACTTCAGGTAACAACCCAATAAATCCCATTTTGCGAGAGAATTCGTTCCATTTCTGCCCAAAGCTTGAACGTCGTTTTTTCTGCGCCTTCAATTCGATTTGGTTCCACAAAAGCTCTGCATACTCGTTTGGGCAATGGCGATTTCCCTCTCACTGCGCGCATTTTGTGGCAGTATTTCGGAAGATTTGTCAAGATTGTTCTTTTTGCCAGGGCCATTAACGAAGGGCACTGCTGTCATTCTAAAGCCTTTTCATGTTGATGAATGATGATTCGGTTCTATTCAGTTGTATACATCAGCACTATTTGTGAGAATCATCAGCACTTCTCACTAGTAAAAATGCTGGGTGAATACTGTGTGGGGGTCTTTTCTAATAAAACCCAGAAGTGAAAAAATCCACAGCGTGCCAAGCGACACTAAATATTCATGAAATTTTAAAAAGTAGCAGCTTTTTGAGTTACCGTAAGTACCTAAAAACCGGAACTTTCTACAGTATAAAGTATTACAGATTAAATTGTAGCTACAACTGCAGCTCTGGAAACTCGGTTGTACTTACCTTTGCTGCTTCGTTAAAAAAAACCTATTAAATGTATTCGTGAACCAGAGAAAAAAAAGCTGGAGAAAATTTTCTTCACTTGAACTACATATTTCATTTGCATTCGCTGCCTGCTTGCACGAAACGTGATTTTTCTTTTTGTTAGAAACCTTTCTGCAAATATGTTACCAAGGCCGCAATTACAACTTCATACATAACACCGTCAGATGAGCACAATATCTCATTACCTTGACGTCTAATTCTAAACTTCGACGTCAGCAAATCCCAGCGTTTGTCTACCCTAGTCATGTGATCTCGTCTTACTGTATTTCTCCGGGACGTTGTGAAAAAAAAATCATGGCATTGAAGCTCCTTCTCCAGACATTCGAGGTGTTTGTTGTTGTTTCCTCACACCCCCACACCCCTGTAGAACGCATATTATCCTTGACGATGTGTATAATTACCCATTTAGGAGTAGCATTCGCTTAGGAACTGCGCTTGGCCCACCCCATTGGGACAACTGGAATATATTGCGCTCCTGCCTCAATCGTTTAGTAAACTCCGCTGTGGATTTCTCGCCACATATCCCGTAGAGAACAAAAACAATAACAAGGAAAATTTGGAGGGCATCTGCTATAAATTTGGTGAACCAGTTTTTCTCTTACTGTAGTCATTTCTCACTGGTGCACCATTACAGTAGTCACTATTACCACTACCACTTTATTTTTTTAACTTTGCATAATGATACAATGAACATTATATGGGCATTATATATGCAGTATTAAGAATTGCGTATGTTAATATCCACAAGTTTCATGTTTTGCGCTGGGATTTCCCAAGTCCTTGCTATGAACTCATTTACAAGTCGCTTACTCAGCACTCTCACTCCTTCTTCCCGGAAGAAACCCTCCAGGTGCGTGAAGCTTTGTAAAATTGTGGTGGACAGTCTCAAAAAGTCGGGCATGTAGCATTTGATCCAGCTGGTGTTGCCCCGCCCATCGCCAGTTCCCCTCAAACTCTGAGCCAGGAGAGTATGCCCAGGAATATATCCATGCATTGCTGCAGCGAACCTCGTAGTAGTGGGATATGCAACTTTTATGTAGTCTGCGCGTCATCCCGGGCGTTTCTATGAACAAGTGCGCATCCATTCAGCTCGTGATTCCGTATTCCTCATACTTTGGATAATAAGAAGGCGTGGCATTGTTAATCATCTGAATCACCTTTGCTATTCATCCTGATGACGACTACTGAGAGCGTTCTGGCTACATTTGCGCGAATTCTTTATTGAACATTTGACGAATTCATTTGAAAATTTGATAACAGAAAGTCTAATAAGTTATCACCTGGGTTTTTCAAGTTACAATCTGTGCTGGTGCTATTTATGCAAGGTATCAATCCAGGATGAACAACGTCGTCATCCAGATTCAAAGTATAGGACTTTGTGGAACAGCCTATAGATGACCCCTCTCACATATTACTGGCACACAGCCTAATCATGTCCTGGGATGGTTATAGACCAGTACAGCTAGCTTTTTACCTATTCCGTACCCATTCCCGTTCCTTCAGAAGTGCATCCTGTCTACTCAGCTGTATTCATCCATATATTCCTCGTAATTTGAATTGCATCTCGCCCACGGCCAGGATTAACCCAGTCCAATTGCCAGCGCAATACCGTGGATTGACTTTTTCGACTCACCATATGACCGCTCGACAAAGTGCTCACTCATTGGTGTGGTGTTCGGCTGGAATTACTAGTTGACCGGCATTTTGGGTTGGACAGTTTGGTGCAGTCAACACTCCTTTGTTAAGAACATGACCAAAGAATATTCTCTACGTTTCTCTCCATACCCACATCCTTGCGACGCCTTTCTTCCAGACAACAAAGCGAACCTCATTCCGTATTCTGTTCTCTGAGGAAGCAAATCAACTCACTACAGACCCCTCAGCAACTTGGACAAAGGCATCCAGGGTCCTGCTAGTTGTTTACTCGTACAGTCACCTCCACTCCATTGTAGTAATACTCTCAATCTCATAGAATTATGCAATCTCATGAAAGCTATAATAACTGCAGATTACCGTCTACCTCATACCCTCAGCAAATCAGCGGTTAGCATACGCGGTTTTCGTCACACTTCCGTCACTATCGCATCGATTGTTTATGTGTGAGCAAAACGCTTGATGAGCCAATATCCTGGATAGAGCTACACATCCAGATATACATATTTGTGTGAAGGATGTACCTACATGATAATAAGAGTTGTTTACTCACTAATCCAATCCTAGCATCTTCCGTGACGAATGATGAATCATCGTCTTCGTTGGCTACACCACTCGGTTACCTCCGTCCGCTCCCGCTGCTCCTTCTCCAGCTTATGTTTGGAGCCGCGTAAATAAAAAACATTGGTTTTGCATCGTTGCGCTCGCTTCAACACAGCTACGTGTACGTCTGGCCACCAACCGCCTCGGAAATCATGTTTACTAGTTACTACTTAATGTTGTGTTGCCGAAAAGCCATTTACGTTTAGTGATGAAACATAATGGCTGGGTTTGAGAGGAAAACACAATTTAGACGTACAGTACCGGCCAAAATTATATAGCCTTTTGAAGTCTTCTCCATTTCCCTCATAACCTCATTTAGAGTAGAGCTTCAAAGCTCATATTTTTATGGGTGTTGTAAACACTCACAACAAATAGAAGGGAGATGAACTCGCATCATTTTGTCAACTAGTTTCCTTAGACGAAATAACATCAAGAAAGGTCAAAATCCGGGATTTTGCAGCATCAATAAAGGATCACAGATGAGCTTCTATGGGCAATACTCTAATGAGAATTAGACTCCTTGTAATACATTCCACTCATACTTGGATAATAACGAGTGCTTTCAGATTACTAATCAAAGCATAGGAAGCAAACTTGAGTTTATTTCACCAGTAATCCAGTGTAAGAATTTCTGCCAAATTAGCTCACTATTCCCTGGTTACAATGTTACGTTGGTCATGATGCACCCAGAAGTCCTTGTCACAAAAAAGTGCTTTCGATTCCTTCCATGCAAAGCTTTACTGTACCAAAATGTATGGAGGAAAATTCAAAAGGCTATATAATTTTGGCCGGTACTGTATATTTATGAATGTGTATACTCGGAATGATTCACAACAAACAGGAAACTTCCCTCTGGGTGTTTGCGAGGAGTCAACCTGATCAGTCTGCCGAGCGTTTTCCTCATCGTCAGCCGATTCTGTATCCTCTTTGAAATTGCTGTCTTGTTGTTTTCCTCTCCTATGGGTGTTTAATTATGAGAAAGCGTTGCAAAAACGCTAATCGAACCAATTACATTTCACGAAAGTGGATATCGGGGAAAGATTCGCAATTAGACACTCGAAAACCTATCTATCCCTCTACTTTTTTTTATTTCGAAGGCTCGTTTCCTCCTTTGATTTTAGTTAGCAAATGTCTGGTTCATATTACTATTAAAACCCTTCTGATGATAGAAATACATGCTTTATTTACTGTTGAATGTCAAGTCAGTAGCGTTTCAGGATCGAGAAAGTATTGTTGTCTTCCTGAGCAACGAGAGTGGCTGTAAACGCGAAAATTGTTCGTGCCACTACCTCAATCACTCCCTCACTTCGGCTGACACTGACAGCAGCTACCATAAATACGCCGAACTATAGGAAATCTCAACGCTATGGTTCACATTCTCACATCACTTCTGCATAGACGTTGACATCAACAAAACCTGTAGAAACGTGAAGCGTTGGTAACATTTCACTACAAGACGATCACTGGACCGCATAATTAATCCTCCAGACATGAGCTAAGGAGCATATCCTCGGGTGATGTTTCATCCAGATCTTGCTAATGATCGGAGGAGTGACGTCGTGGATGGCTACCATAAATACCTGAATAATGTTATGATTTACGACTTTTTGGAGTTGTTATGAAGAGTGTGGCTCTATCTATAAGCTAGCTATTGTCCTCTATATCTCGGCTGGTCTTTCAACTCGATGGGAAACGTTCAAAGACGACGTCGGCAAATAGAAATCCGCTGCGAATTGCCGACAACCTTTCCACTGCTATTTGACTTCGCAGCCACTCCTGTCTGGATAGACAAGGAGACAATTTGTATCGCAGCTCAACAGTTTTTATCGTGTTAACGAGGATTTAGCGAGAATAGACCATGAGTCATCCTTACTCCTCATTAATTCCTTGTAATAAGTGGAATTATTGTGCTCAGAGGTGCATTGGTTGTGAGCGAACTACGAATTCATCAAGCAGCAGGTGCAACGCCCCCATACATTCATAGCGTAGCCATTTTCGCCTCAGTCATGTATTAGGAACCCTACACTGATTTCTTCTGTTGTTGTTTTCCACTATACGTCCACGTCCGTTTTAGCCACGAATTAGCAAGCAACAGCAATTTTCTCGATAATGACACTGAAGCCTGGAAAAAAAAAGTTCTAGATTACTTGATACACCCCAGAGGCGACGAGAAAAACCATCCTTAATCGACTTATCCCGATTCGCCCTATTCCTTCCAAGATCGTTACTCATCCACCACGGCATCTGTAGAGTGGCACTGCTCCGGGTGCTGTAGTGAATTTGCCTCATCCTTGGGAGTCCTGGATCCTGTGGCAGATTTCAGATAAACAGCTGAGTCATGACGTACTTGACAGTAAGCAGCTTATTTCTATTCCTTATGATCATCTATTGTCACGCGACATGACAGCTGTGAACGTAAATAACGTTCTTGTACCCCGTTTAGGCTCAAAATTGTGGCGTTCTTAATAATTGTATTGTGTATTTCACTACTAGTCTCACAAGTGATTATATAGCTCTGATTACTGGTTTTGTCCATCTTCTGATCGAAATTCAACACCGTTTTTGAAACAAAGAAGAGTATCACTACCTTGCCAGTAATGTTTTGATGCAAAAAAAATTTTTTTGAGAATCATCTCGAGCATTTATCCATGTTTTCTTTCTTTTGATCTAGGAATTATATCATTCATCCTAGAATCCATAAATCTTTTAGGTTGACAATTTTCGCCCTTATTGTAGAATTAACTATGTGAATTAGCGCATCCTTGTATTCCAGAGATCTCCCTGAAATTCAAGGATATACAGCACTCTTCAAGCTCATATTGAAGCAGTTTTGAGAAAGTGGCCTTCATTCATATTGTCATATCTCATGCATACATACTCAACATGTACCTATTTCACACTCGTTCCTGTTGAGGCATGTGTCCGTTCTTCTATCGTCTCTTCTCAATGAATTTCAAATGTTTTATGGCAGAGTGAGCTTCTGTTAGATGTTATCGTTGAACTCTGTCTGGTTTTCCATCATTTCCAGAGTATTAACTTTCTTTCCTTGGACAACTGCACGTTGTGATTTGAGGCCGGCCCACATATTCTTTCTTACGCATAGCCATGTTACTGAATTTTTACTCTTTGGAGGATATATTGTCCTGATCTTAGTGTACGGCTGTCCATCTAGTAAATAACGGTGACTGGAAAGCTTCCCGATCAAGCTAGGACGGGCAAAGGTTACTCTTATCCGATTGGTATGGTTCCATTACCGAAGCACGAGCATGTGCAATAAATGGTAATTGAATATAGTATTGCTTAAATAAAAATAGGATAATTTTGCCTAATTCATTGAGTAGGTTAGGAGCACATCCAAAAAATAGAATATCCCGAAAACAAAAACTCTAAGACTCTTCTTTCCCATCCTCCAAGGCTGCAAGGCTCTCCTTTCCTCTACTTTCTAACTTTTGACTTGTTCGAAATCGAATATTCGAATATCGAGTCTATCTAATTTATGATTCGGATGAACACCCTATTACTGAATGCCACAATGGGTTAAGAGACCCATGGGCTGCTCAGATACGCTGGAATTACCCTCTCAACGTTGAGTAAATTGGGCATGGGTTGAGAACTCTTATTCGTCTTTGTGACGTTAACAACAACTTCCTTAGACGTCCTTATGTTTGCGTACGATAACACGTTTTTATTAGCAGCGTGTGCAGTTGCGATGTTTTTTGACCCTCATCGCTAAGCCTCTTGACACTCGACATGTGCGTTTTTTCGCCAGCAAAACCTGATTACATGAGAGTCTCAACAGCCTTCATGAAAAGCTAATTTATGAACAGATGTCTGTTGGCTCCTAATGCTGAGCTGTTGTTGGTTGGAATTTATCTTATTCTTTTCCTGTTTATGAGATAATTGTGGGAAAGGGAAATCGAAGTTTCTCAATAGCAATTCTGTAATCCTCCTCTCATTATTTCAAGAAATCCGAAGGTGGCGTAGAGCGACGGTCTACACATCACTGCTCACATTCCTTATTGCTTAGCTCTTGAATTCGAAATTCTTATAATTGACCACGCTATGTTAATGATATGTTAATGGCGGTAAAAGCAACCCCGCCCACGGTATTCTGCCTTCGAGTTGCTTCTTGACTCCTCTTCCTTGTGAAGCGTTTTTCCTAAAAGGTATAAAAATAGGAAAGAAGACTCTTCCCTTTGATGTCCTACTACTTCCCATTCTGGATTCCGCTAAAACTTCTTGTCGCACATCATGCTATGAGAGTTTTCCCAGATAGCCTTGGATTTCCTTGAATGTCTGTTATTCATGATTCTAGAAATGCTTTCTCACGGGTAAATGGATGCCCTACTCGCCCTGAGAGTCTGTCCAATTCCTTCAAAAATGCATCTCCAGTTGCTATTATTGCGTCTCACTCTAATGAGAACGTGACGAGTTCGCGTCTGAGAAATTCGTCCTTTCATGGCTTTGAACTTTACTTCATGTAATGCCTGGAGCTAATCTTCAGGGTACAAGACATGGTGTAGCAAATGGCTGGCAACGAAACCAATACTGAATGGGCGGTCGAGGACTCGCAGCAACTACTGCATCATGTAAGTAAATTTTTATAGGCACAGTTGATGCCAAAATTCTTCCTAAATGTCATTTTGATTGCTGTAGCTGAGCATCGGCACAGGGATTGTACTCGTAATTACTAGTCTGACATTCTGACAATCTTAGATGACTTTTTACATCGCTCGGGGATTAGCTATAATTGACATATATAATTGACGTATTAGCCTTTGGTGTCTTCTTCTAGAAAGCAAGTAGTATAGGTTACTTCGAAAAGAACAACCCGTTCGAGAATTTCTGCTTCATCGCCACCCCCACCTTTTCAAGTCACGCTTCAGTAGTCGAATATGGATGCGCCTTTTTGAAGTCCGTGAAGCGTGGGGAGTTTTCACGTCTTACAAACAGGAACTTGCGTACACGTACACAAGTGTTCGAAAGCAAATAAAATGTTCACTGGAATTAGCCTAAATATTCTTATTCCTTTCATGTTGAGTCCATTCAAAGCGATTATACTTCTAGTAAGAGGAATATTAGAAAAACAGATGTTGGAAATTCTAATAAAGTGCAGGTTTCGACGCTATGACTTTTATTTGAGCAGGTGAATAAAAACTCATCTGAAGGCAACTGAAATGTGCAATACGAAGAAATTTATATTGAAAAGACTACGAGAGCGTTGAAAGAGACTACTACCTCCTTGCTCCTTTCATTATCTAACCCTATGCATGAGTTTAGGTAACAGAACTCAGCAAGTAAGAAAATGGAAAGACAGATTTGTAGGTCCTATGAACTTTTCTTTCCAAATATGTAAGGTTAGCTCACCCAGGCAGTGAACTTTCTATGTCAAAAATTTTCTCATGAGGAAACCTCGTTCGCAATGCTCTGTACACAGTAATTCATTACTTGTATGGGTCAATCAGTTAATGAGCTTTCTTCCTTCGGCTCACTCAGGAATTGCACGGAAACAAGGAGTTTAGAAGGGAAGATGCACATCAGTGAAGCTTATGAATGGAAAAAATTGCCATGATGATTACAGGAGAGATACGAATGAGCGAGCAATTTGTTTGTTGAGCTGTAACCGACCAATGTTTATTTCTAACCGCTGAAGTGCATAGATGGGAGAGCACGAGATTCCAATAGATAATTATTTTTCGAACACATTGACGTTGACGTCAAAAACAAAACTCTATCAAAAGAAAGAAAATTTTCACAGCCATTGAAAGGCTTAGATTTTCTTGAGGATAGTGAAAGGCCACAGCGTTTTCTCTGAAAATCGACAGGCGTATTGAGGATAATCTACGACAACATAGGGCAAAATATTTCTGGCGTTTTCATAAAGGCTACAAGAAGAACATGATTTTAGAACATCTTTTCTTCTGAAGAATGCGATACACTCCTACTCAGTTATGTAATTTGATCGTAGATGTTCTGGGAGTAGCTCAGAAGTTATGCAGATCTTCTTCCCCAAACAACCTCGCATGTATGGCCTCCAGGCCCTACATGTTTCAAGGAGCCTTCGTTGGCTTTGCGTTAAGCCTTTCACCTACTTTAATTTGACCATTTTTTTGATTTTTCGGGAACATCTCATCCTTTGCGAGGTTCGCATGCGACTGTGGATTTTCATATATTGTCCGCAATACGTATAATTTCTTCCACCAAGCATCTCCTGCCAGTGTCATCAGTATTTCACGCATGACTGTCCATCATAGGTGATACGATTATAGTGCATGCAGACGCTGTTTTTTCTTAAAAATTTGATTCCCTGACAGGCTCATTATAAATGTTTCATGTTCTAAGCACGAAAAGCCCAAAATCTCAACGTTCGCTTGGTTTTCGGTAGCAATTGGGTGGTCATAGGTATCGGGATATTATGTTGGAATTATAATACATTAAGTGAGGCAACTTGTGATGTTGAGTCCTTGATTTCTTGCTCATTCCATTTGCTTGCAGCCTGTAGAAGTTTTTGAACGAAGTCCAATTCTTACTTTTTGGATGGCCTTTCGGCTACTAACGATACCCGCATCATTTTAAGAGAACCATTAAAGTCATGGTGTATTTCATCCTGCTTTTTAAAATGAAGCCTTTGGGTGTTTGAGTTCGTCTAGAGAGTGTTTAGATTGAGACAAAACTATATGTAGGAACAGAATTTGCATTCATAGGAGTTAGGGTAGCGTTCGTCTCCTAAGAAAAAGGGAAAACGACC
>KN732844.1:0-10399 GCA_000816745.1 Ancylostoma duodenale | reverse complement strand
TCCACACTCTCCTCTCCAATTCCATTCGAGTGTGAGTCGACCACCCTCTTCGTTCTGTTTATATACACCGGTAGTCCCTTATCTTCAATTTCCACAACTACTAGCTAAACATGAATCATTTCATGAAATCGTTTGCACTGAATCGGTCACGTCTAATTATTCGTAGCCCCTGAGGCTGTGGAGAATGCGAGCGAAGCGGGCATCAATAGAAGCCTGGAAGTCCGGCGTCAGCCGGACGGCCAGACTGGTACATCTATATACGAGCAGATAGCGCATCCTTCCTAGTTTCACCGCATATAGAATACTGACCAGTTTCTTCTATATACGTAGAGAAATCCTAGAAAAACTTCCAACATGTGCCGTTTTTCACCTGTCTGTTGGTTTCACTTTCTTGACTCCTATTCCCAGATTAACCGGCACATATTATATACTAAAATGAAGAGAAAATCCTTGCGATTTGTCCATGCCTATCGTCGCCGAGATCCGTTCAGAAACTTTTCCATGCCAAGCTTCAAAACATAGATGGTCTGGTTTTCATACCCGTTTGTGTTCGAAGATTTCTCCCAAGGCATACTACCTATGCCTCCCCACTTGTAATTTATGAACTCTTCTAGGTTCAGGGTTTAACCGTATACCCTCGAGGTTATCCCGTTCCTTCATCTTCATGCGGAATTCCACAGGTCTTTTTCATTGTTTACTTCAATGGTGACATGGCGCGCTCTAACTAACTTTGTGCGCCCCAGTACAACTCCCGCTTCATTCTATTGCTTCTTCCACATTCATTTACTTCCAAAACCATATTGTACTCCTTTATTGACTTCTTTATTCAATCCAGAATTTTTCAATTTTACCAGCCCGGCTTCATACCGCATCATCCCTTCACTTTAGTGAGGGGGGGGGAGTCTGGTGGCCCCCCTCCCAAAGTGAGGGAGTCTGAGCCTTGGCTCGGACTATCACACCTATGGTTGGACGCGTGTGGAAGCGTGTGCAAACAGTGGTCATGTTTTGGTGGCACGCTGTTCACATGTACTCTTCCCTTCAAAAATCACATGATGCACCCATTTGGCGTCAAGTATGCTGGCGCGCGATGCGATTGTTTTGTCAACATTGCAGCCGAGGCAAACCAGTGAGACTGAAAATGGGGGGCCAGAGGCGCGGACTTCCCATGTCCTTGTTCATTGCGGACCATTCCCAATAAAAATATAATAACAAAGACAGAAGCAATGCTCATTGATTTACCTCATGCGCGGTTTAAATAGCGAAAACTTTGAAATTTTGATAGTTTTATCCCATGACACCTACAGCATAGTCGAGTATGGAAGCTGCTAACTGCATGTCCCCTTAGCCTTATTTGCATTGGGGCTTGGAAATCCAACCGCTCACTTGAAAATTATTTGAAAGAAGGTACAATGTGCTAATATTGAAAGAAGGTACAATGTGCTTGCCTGGATGGAACGGACCCCATTCACAGTTTTTTTTTCGATCCAAACGACAAAAACCAAGGCCCGCCGAAAATGGTGTTGTTGATGTGATATGGTTTTCAACTGAAAACAATGCCGTGAATCCTGAACTCATGAAGGCTAAGGGTAAGTTCATTGACACCTACTCATCTATCGAGAACGGTATCCCTCGCATTTTGGAGTGCACGCTGACACAAAGGAGGATTTGTGTAGTAAGTGAATACGGACTCAATCAGAAACGCCTCTGAATTCTCAGAAAAGAGAATTCAGAACCACTCACCGCACGTTGTCGACTTGGAAGCCAGCTGGAAGCTAACCTACTACTACGAAACAGGAGGTTCGTACACATGATGAGGTGAGCAAGCTAAGCACTTTGCTTGAACCGCCATCACACCTCTAGCCTAAGTCAATCAAACGACTCAGAAAAGGGCTGAGGCTAGGGTAA
Organism: Ancylostoma duodenale; assembly: GCA_000816745.1. Classification (NCBI taxonomy): domain Eukaryota; kingdom Metazoa; phylum Nematoda; class Chromadorea; order Rhabditida; family Ancylostomatidae; genus Ancylostoma; species Ancylostoma duodenale. The sequence continues at coordinate 8,494 of KN732844.1, read as the reverse complement.
GCTTCAATGTATCTATGGCCCTGGGTATACTTGCAGCGACGACCTCTTGGTCGCATCGCGATCCCACTACGAAACATCACACTATAGGAGTATTCATACTTTTTCGCGACGCGATGGCGTCGCGTCTACGGCAACAACACGCGCGACGCCACGGGGAGGAAGCTGTCGCATCGCTCCATCGCGCCATGCTGAACGTCGCAAATTTACGTACCCACGCAAAATTACATGCACACTTCGATTGAGAGGGGATCATGGGTTTCCACGGATTGTTTCGATGCTCTTGGTACCGTCCATGGTCTATAGTGTTCAGAAAAAAAGAACTATGGAACAGTAGCCAACTCCAGTCCACAACAACAGCGAAACCGTCGCGTCGCGTCTGCTAGCAGGCGCGACGCGAATTCGTCCCATCGCGTCGTTTTTCAAGAAAAAAAGTATAAACAAGGCGCGAAGTCGCCCCGCGACGTCGCGTCGCGATGGGAATCGCCAACTACCACATCGCGACCATTGTTTGCGCATGCATCCACTCAGGACCCATCGCATTTGAACAGTTTGTTGGGACGCGACGGTCGCGTCGCGCCGAAGTATAAACACTCCTTATGGTCGCATCGCGATCCTACCACGAAACATCACACTACCGCCGTGTCCATTCCACGTGCATTCATTTTTAGAAGCAGTCCGGGTCTCGTGGCCGACTTTAAGAGTATCTCCAGACTTCGCCGGTAATCGCTCAGTTCCTTGCTACTTCTTGGAGATCGCACTATTCTGTTTCATCTCTGCGGATCTCTCACCCTAACAAACCCTCTGCCCCATATAAGAGAAACAGAGAAGGTACTGAAACTAAACAATAAACACCAACGCACGCACGTGTAATAGTAAAAATCTAATACTTGGTCATCTCTGCGTGAGTCTGCCCTGTGGCCGGGTCCCGCCGCGCACACCGGCGCACGCTAGTTCCCACGCCGTTGTCGCGTGCGGACTGCGGTACGCGGCTGATTTTCGAAATCAGTCGCTCCCTTGCGGTCACGCTGCCGGACCGTCGGTTCGGCTGGTGCTCTCGCGTCGCTGTTGTTTTGTCTATATCGTGTTCGTTGATGATGATCATACCATCCGGAGTTGCAGGTCCTCATTCGGATGGCCTTCACTATGAGCCGTGGTGCATACCATCTATCATCAGGAATAACTAAGTTGGCCCACTACTATCTCGCTGTACAGTTATTGATTATGTCGTGTATTGATGTTGTTTGATCTCAGTATCACATGAACACCATTGATCGCTCGTTTTATTGTGTATACATGTATTGCATCATCACCTAACTTACTAGCAAGTACACCATGAGGCGGGGTCAAGATTGGAGCTCAGCGTAGGGACCGAGGCGAGGCTAGCGGAGACGGGAAGAGTGGAACCTAAACATGGGATACGCTCGGGTACGCGTGGGTATGGCGCCATTAGGCTTCAAGAAGCGCATCTTCCACCGACGCGGCCAGTCATGCTCGGAGTTCATCATGAGCCACTGAACCGCTGAGGACCCTGTGGCACAACGGCACTCAAACATTTATGGCTACTGGGTATAGTTTACCAACTAGAAGAAGCTAGTTCATCCCAGCCAGGAAACACTTTAAGGTCGAAACAGATATCCGCATAAGCGGGCTATGATGCCCTTAAAGGCAGTGTGTCACCTCGTTTCGTGTTTGAGCTTTAGCTGATCCTGAATCTCCTCGATGCATTGAATCCAGCGGTATACATGAAATATTACAAAACTGCCTCCAAACCCGTTTTTAAGCGTTTTCGGGATGGACTTTGGAACAGTTTGTCGCGTCGCGTGGACGTGTGAACTCATTGATCTTATTGACCAGACACGTCCAGACGTGATGGCCAACGCTGCAGCCGTGGCGGGCAGCTGGTACACTCACGGACCGCTCCGACCAAGTGGTCCGTAAACTACACCTTCGGACCCCTCGAATAGGGGTTTCCGTCTCTTTTATGCGTTAAGACGTACATCATTGGAAATGACGTGACGAGGAGATCTAGCGTCTATTAATATCTACATCCCACGGAAAGAGGTGACACACTGCCTTTAAGCGCCACACATGAGGTCACGGAAACCTGTTAGAAATCTGACACACGATATACCGACCATTTTCATAGGACCGTCAGACAGAATACGAGCGATAACTATTGTCTAGGCTTGCTGCAGACATGATGACAGTTTTCTATCCAGCAACCCCGACAGAACGCCCGTAGCTCAAGTTTCGGGCATCTAAACTTGTTAAATATTAGGTTGGTGCATAATTAATGCGGCTTTTTTCGTCACTCCTATTCTCTTTTAAAATTAACGCTTCTTGAACGGTTTTTTTTTCATATAAATATCTCTCTTCTTTCGTATAGTAGCGCTGCTATCGAAAACCGTATCCATAATCACCATCTCATGCTCTACCACTCCGGCAGAGGTAGGGATGCAGAACAGTCATTCCGCGATCTCAACGGAATTTCGGCTGAAGAAAAATCGGCATAGCCAAGTCGAGAAATGTTCGAGTAGTTCATGTAGGTAGACACAATCCTACAGATGAAGAAGGGTGAGCTCCACGATCAAATTTCGACGACCAGGGACTTTCGGCAGCCGTGGAAGGGAAGGAGGCTGGATTGACGAGATTCCTCAGAAATGGAGCCTGCTTGCTTGCTACAGAAAATCTGTGGAAATTCGAAATTGCTCCTGTCTGAGAGTTCGGCGGACCCATTTCGTCAATCTTCATGCTTTTCTGAGCCTTTTGAGAGGAAGAACCATGGTCGAATAGTCCATGTTGAAAACTTCGGACAGCATTCCCATTGTCAAGCTTTCATCCTCCTTCACGGCTTCCGAAAATTCTTGGTGCTCGCAATTTGATGGCCAACCTCTTCTTTCTTTATCTGTGAAGCTCGTACCTTATGAATATGAACAATCTTTCAAATTAGCCCTGCTTATTGATTCATTTTTGAAAAGCTCGCTGAGATACCGGAATGACTGTGCTGCATACCAACTTTTCCCGAAGTGATAAAACATGTTATAGCGGATGCGGATGCGGCTTTTGATAGCATCTTTATTGAATGGGAAGAGGGGATTCTTTTTATGAAAAGTCCGGTTGAAAAGCTTCAATTTCCATCGAGAAAAGAAGTCGCGAAGAAAGCCGCATTAATTATGCACCAACCCAATAGATCTCAGATACTGAAGTTACAAATAGTGATGTTTGAGTCATGCGATATTTTACCTCAAAAATTATTACTTACTTGGTCAAAGAGACAAATCAAGCATGCCCCATTTTCAGGCCCACTTCCGAACGCTCTTCTGCCATTGGTACGTTTCTAAGCATTGTACATAGTCTTCAATTTGACTACCAAAAAACTCAAACTCAAAACAAAGCGACCATTCTGTCACGCTTGGTCCTTGCGTGTGAAACAAACTGTGAGGATGAAGCACATACAGTAGTTGTGAGACTGCTTGAGAAACCTCCCTTTACAGCACCAGAACAAATATGAACAGCGATAGTCAGTATAATCCGAAAACTTGTCATTCGATCACGAGGTTGCCAGTAATATATTTTATTGTCCAGCATTTCCGCACCTTCGCCTTCGTCAATGTCTAGAAGTATCAAGCGATCAACGAAGGTAGCCGCACAAACGCCTCCTCAGTCAGACATCACAACTACGCCATAAGCAAAGATCATCAAACGCTTTGAAAGTAGAAATCCTCCTTTCGCAAGTCCACCAAACGGTGATGTTTTCCATGACGATCGAAGGAGAAAGCACTGAAACAAAAGTGAAGTTGATAGTGTCGACCTGTGAACTAGCATTCCACGCTGGGAGAAATATTATATAATGCGACTTATTATAGAAGATCTCGGTCTAACCTGTGCACTGTTCTGATCGGTCCTACTGAGGCTTTTCCAAGAAACAAAGTGGAGCAATTAAAACTATATGGCTTAACATATGTTTGAATGGGTTAACAACATTGAAATTTCGTACAAGTAGGACATGAGTCCAAATAGTGGAGTAGTAACACTCGGGCTTCTTGGTGAAATTGATGTTCTGCTACATCAGTAGATGTGTTGAAGTTAATTCCCAGATTCATCTGCTGACTCTGCAAGTGAAGATGAACGGGGAACTTGGAACAATCAGATGGAGTCACTTCTTGCTACAATCAGTGTGACAGTCGGACTGGGAAGTCTCTGGAGATTCCCCACGCTGGCATATAATAATGGAGGAAGTGAGTTCCGCTGTACCCGTAGATAAAAAAGTTTTTACGCAATTTTATCCAGGTGCATTTCTATTGCCATACCTCGTGTGTATGTTGCTATTTGGCTTGCCTATGTTATATCTTGAAATGGTAATGGGACAATGCTCAAATTATGGTCCGACTAAACTGTACGCACTTTGTATTCCAGCACTAGAAGGTGAGCTTCACCTTTTCCAACGAAGTCCAATTCACAGCAATTATGATTGCAATTCTACAGGCCTCGGATGGGCAATGACGATTATCTCGCTTACTGTCAGTGTCTACTACTGTGTTATAGTTGCTTGGAGTTTTCTGTATCTGTTCAATTCTATCGTTGGAGGTTCATCACTATGGGGGAAATGCAACAATAAATGGAATGACATCTGTACATAAGTTGTTTCATAAATGAAAGACACACAAAAAGATTGCTAACAGCTCCGAAATCCGGCTGAAACGTAGCAGAGACTTATCGATGTGACTACTTTACAGACTGCGCCGAGACAGCAGCAATGGAAGAGTGCTATCTTCAAAGTCCACTGAACCCTGTAGCTTTTAACGGCACATGTGTGCCAACAGCTTTTGTAGGAATGAAAACACCGTACGACCAATATTTCACGTACGTACCCATTTTTCAATACAGAAACATAAACGCACTAGAGGCAGTACGATAGGGGCAGTACGCATACCTCTCCCTATGCCTTCCTTACCGGGAATGGCGATACCACCAGGCGTTTCACAGCATGAATCTCCACGAGCTATAACGCTTCTCGACAACGCCTGCAATAGCTTGGAGTGATTTCCATCTGTTTCTGAATTTCAATTTCGTGAAGTTCCTAGCTTTGTTTCAATTTTTCGGATCCATTTGCGAAAATTAGGGCAAAGATATCCCAGAAATGCGCGAATGATATTCCTGAAACTAGATTTTCAAAAATCCTTTCCGACATTGAAATACAGTAGAAGGAGCACAGCATATAACTCCGTACTGGCATCCGCAGACGTTCGAGTTAAAAAAACCAGGAACATATATGTCTCTGAAGTTTCCTCCCGCGCTGGATCCGCGCTAAGAGGCTGATCCGCATGGGATCCGCGGTTGCCCTCGATAAATCCACAGAAGCCCACGGTGGAATGCCGGGAGTGACGTCACTCTCGCTCTATGCCCACAAGTGGCCACGGTGGAGCCACACATCACCACGGTGGATCCACGGTATCATTGTTTCCCATGGATCCGCATATGCCGCATGGTGACCCGCACATTCACGCGTTGGATCCGCAGTAGAACTGGTAAGATACATCATGAGCTCAAACACCACATGTGTCGACACGCCTAGTGGATAATAAGGCGGACTTCCAAGAATGCATTCGGCAGGAACGGTAAGGTTCAAACCCGGTGGTGGAGAAGAGATGGTGGGACGAATTGGGAAGCCACAGAAATTGTTGTTTTTTTCGTTGGTCAGGCACTGCACAGATTTATTGTTTTAGCCAAACTGTCGCGTGCAACACCCTACCAGGTGGGGTTTGCTTTCGCTAGCATGAATCAAAGGACTAATAGTGAGTGTGCACTTTTCCCGCGGTGAATTCACACAAGTCCGCGGTGGCCAACCGACTCCCCACCTCGGATAAACCGCGGGTCCACTGCAGGCGGAAATTTCAAAGGTGAACATAATGTCCGATTCACAAAAATAAGGACGATCAGCATTCTTTCTACTGGAGCTGGCAAAATAAATGATTCGCGACAAAGTGGTGGGAGGGCAAAAAAGCGGGGTGACTTGCCATCGTGGTGCCACTAGGGTGGTGGGTCCTATAAAAGGATATCACATTATGGGCATTATTTCCGTGATCAAGTCACTAAATCATTTACTCAAAGGCATTATGTACCAGCACCTAACAATGTTGCTCCCAATAGGTAAAGGAATGAATTTTACTAAATTTGGTAGAATTTTTACCATTTATGCCTGGTAAACTTATCAAAAAAATTTGGTAAATTTACCAAGCGTAAATGCCATAAATATGATGAAATGAATGTCAATATTGGTAGTGGCGAGAATTCCTGCGCGAGTTTTCCTCTTCCGAATTCCTGGACATGGGCATGTGAGCATTCGCCGATCACGCCCCTCCGTGAATGGTGGGGGAGCGGGCATGGTTGGGGGAGAGATATGCGTACGGCCCAGGAAATGCAAATTGACATCTACTTCGAACACATGTTTTCAGCAATGTGATTACGAAGAGATCGGATGGAATCGAACATTGCTGTGAGATTAACTGGCCAACAATGGTAGCCTTAACAGTTATATGGATACTTGTGGGACTAATACTTACGAGAGGCTATGTATACATCGGAAAAATTGCCTATGTGAATTGATTGAAAACAAATATCTCGGACTAGGAAGCGCAAAAAAACCTAATTATCAAAGACTTAGTTAAGATCGCTGCCGTGGCTCCCTATGTTATCATTGTTATTATGTTTTGTCGTGCAATAACATTGCATGGTGCGATAGACGGAATATCTTACTACTTCGCAAGACCGGACCTTCAGATGCTTCTTCATCACGAGGTAAAAATCTTGCTAATATACTTCAAGCCGCATGTGTCCAGCAATCTGCAAGTAAATGAGCGACGTTGTGTACGTAGAGTCATTACCTGTTCAAATATGAGATTCATTATCGGTGAGCATATCGCCGCCTCCCAGTGAGGAGAATGAAGAAAGATACAGAGTCACCGTCGAAAAAGGGACTCAGTTCAGAAACAAAATCATTTAAAAGATTATTTCGAACTTTAATCTTGGTCTCCTGCTTTAAATACTTTCAACTCTGCCGATACCTGGCCGAATGGGAGTCAGTGCAGCCTGAATTTCGTGTCTGGGTCTGGGGACTTCTCAGACATTCCATGTGGGCGTGATGACGGTGGGTAAGAAACCCTTTCAAGAGTGTCCACAGAAGGACAGCCGGATGACAAAAACAGGGTTTTGAGGCTCTACACTAAGAATAGATAGACAGGTGGTTCAGCTTTATTGGACGAGATCAGTGACTGCTCTTGAAGCGCTGTAGTATCAAGTATCAGGACTAGGTGACCTCGCCCGCACTTACAGCCAGGGTGGGCAGGGCCACGAATAGGAACAACTACCTCTAACATGAGACGGGTCAGCCCCGCCCCCTCCACAGGAGGTACGGTATCGGCGGTGAACGTGAATACTACAAGGGTCATCGATCTGTCGATGATACGTTCACTCAGCTCAGCACCCGTCAAAAGTGAGCGGTACAGCTACGACAATTCTAGTACAGCTGCAATTTCAGCAGCACTTCGGAAACAGCGTCGAGTAAGTACAATTGAAGTTCTCCTGTTCGGGCAGTAGAGTTGCCACAACACGAGGACGAGAACTGGTGCAAAGTCTCTCCCTGTTCAACTCTCTTCCTAATTTCGTGTTATAGTATGCGAATTGTCGCGTGAGTTGGAAACTAAATATGAAATCACAACACAACTCACATCCGCCTGAGAGGGAGGAATTAGGACGGGAACAATCTCAACCCTCCAAATATGCAGCTGCGCGAACGTCTGAATATTGCATCGCTCAAAATAGATGAGGAAATCAATGATCCTTTCGATGTTACGAAACAAGCAGGTCCTGTTGCATAGGCCATTGATGACGAATGTCTCAAAACAGAATTGAAACAAGAGGTCATAAATGAGCTACAAATGAGCTAAAAGAAAATTTTTGCCTAGTTTATGAAGCAATTTTTACTCCGTCGTTTTGAATCACAATAACCGTGTAAACCTGAAATGACTACCCAGCGATGATAAACATCAAAGGGAAGAAAGAGACCCTCGTTCTGGATAATGACGTTCCATGTGATCTCCCTTTCTTCAGACTTGGTCAGCAGCTCTTATTCAAGTATGTTTTACATTAAACGTCGGTTATGGGGGTATAATTGTCATCGCCTCCTACAATGCGAAGAACAACAATTGTTACAAGGTTAGATAAAGAATCTGGTGTGATAATCTGTATCAGACCACAAGTTTTCTTAGGATGCTTGGGCGGTTGCTATTACGGTCACGTTGGTGAGCACAGTTGGTGGTGTCATTGTATTTGCAACGCTTGGACATCTTTCGCTACATCTCCATAAACCTATAAACGCTATAGCATCAAGTGGTTAGTTTCATCAAAGAAATCAATCACTTCACTTTTGTTGTCAATGTTTCCTCGTATTCAATACTTTCCATTGCCTTTTTTAATAGATAACTAGCTGCCGTAC
>KN732843.1:0-10399 GCA_000816745.1 Ancylostoma duodenale | reverse complement strand
CAGTGCAGTTGTCTAGTTCGTGTGTATTTCGACAGATTTGGACCTGAACAAAGTTTTGATACATTCTGCAAAAACGGTATCAAATAAAGTGAGTGTCGATAGTGATGAGGGATTGGCGGAGTTAAGCGCTCATAAGACAAAGACTATGCTCTAGCCGGAGTCCCCATCCTACGGTGCCTTGGTGCTCATCGCAGATTACGACAGAATGGCAGACCATTTCGCACCTCGCGAAGTTTTGTCGAAGGGATTCGGAGGTGACACTGGGCGTCGAGCTACGATGCACAGGTACATCCTCTAGCAGGTCTCCCAAGCCGCAAAAGAGTTTGACAATTCTTGGACACTGGATGCCTAGCTAAGAGTAGTGCGAAGGCGCAACGTCTGTAGCTGATCGATCGGTTCTGAATTTTCCAAGCTAACCCAAAAATAAAATTGCAGCCGGCAGTAAGCAAACAAAGAAATTTCCCATCTTCACAGACATACATGATACTCACAAGCAGAGAGGATGTGGTTTAAGTGTCGTAGCTCGCTACCGAGACCACAAGAAATTTCGACAACGGAATTGAGATTGGCGCTGCAAACTCCGCAGGATGGACACAACAGTTTTTGCCTAATTTCAGCATCATTACCCTGCTTGGAACTTCCGAATTATACGTATTATCAATTCAAATTTCTACAGTACTTATTACAGCTGGCATCTACTATCGTTAAACCTTATAGATCAATACACGGTGAAAATTTTTCTTTAGTTTACAAGGGAAAAAGGTCAGAACATGTAGGAGGTCTGACACACATTGAATTTGAACAAAGAAACGTGCACCCACCTCACAGCCCGTTTCTTCGCTTTGAACCCATTCTTCTACCGGAACCTTGAAACTCACAACAACATCTAGGGGCGGAATAAAAGTTAGTCGGACGTCCAATACAGTTGGTACTGAAAAAATTAGACATGTAATGTCGTCAGCGCCTTTTTCATTGATTCCGTCTGGGTTGTCGTAGTCGGCATTTGACTATGAATATATATGACGCTGCCAACTTTGTCCTAGTAAAAATGCAAAGTAGAGAATGAGTGACCACAAGCCGAACCGTTCGGGGTATGGCAGAATAAAAATGAAATGGTGGCACATCTCTAACGGTTCGGATTGTGGCCACTCAGTCTCAGCTTTGCATTTTTACTAGGACAAATTAGTTAACAGCGTCATATATGCTCACACGCATGGGTGTATCAGATTGGTTGACTGCAGACATGCGCCTTCAACATCGGCACCCGAAACAACCACAAGTTCCGTTGGAACGGATCAAGAAGTGGAAATTGATTAAGCACAAGACCAGGTTGGAAACCGTTGTCAAGACAGCACTCAGGACCCCCCGCTGCTAGAGACGCGAACGGGAAATGGTCATTACTGGAGCAGGCAATAACTGAAGGAGCACGCGATCTCCTTGGTATCACCCAACCGACGTTTATCGACAATCCCGGTGGTGGTGTGAAGAGGTGAGGAGGTTCAAACCCTCGTGAGGAAGAAGAAGGATGCGTACAATAAGCGGCTGAAAACGAGATCAGACGAGAAGGCGAGAGTCTAAAGAGGCGAGGGTTGAAGCAAAGAAAACGGTTGCAGCAGCAAAGACGGCACGATATAGAACGCATACGAAGAATTGGATACCGCCAATGAAGATTTGCCTTATTGCTAAAGCGAGTCAACGCGCTACTGGAGATCTCGGACATGTGATGCAGATCGGGTACGAAGACTGACGTCTTTTCCATCCTGACATACTAAATCGGTGGCGGGGACGCTATCATGTCACGTGCAGCGAAGAGTTCCCTCATCAGCCAATGCCAACGTGAATTCGGTGTCAGGACCAATGCCACCAATCGAAAGGGGAGCTGCGGTAGTAAGGATGAAGTATGGAAAGTTACCCGGTCCGGATAACCTAACATTTGAAATCTAGAAGATAGCAGAAGGTGCAGGAATCCGCTGGCTTTCTTCTTTCTCCAACGAAACAATAGGTGAAGGAAATTGCCAAACTCGTGGACGACCAGCACCACACCACTATCTATTTGGAAGGGGAAAGGGGACATCGCAGGATGCACAACGACCAGTAAGGCGGCTGCGTCATACGGTCAAGATCTTCGAACGGATTTTGGATAGACGACTCCGCCCTTTCGTTGAAGTTACAGAGACCAGTATGGGTTTGCCTAAGAACTGCAGCACAACCGACGTAACTCGACTGCAGGCTGAGAAGCATTGAGAGATGAAGAAGACTGTGCACCTCATAACAGAATCAGGATAACGCTAAGCTTCTAACTTAAAAACTTACCCGGCAAAACCGACACAATAAGGCATCGAGGTTCTCATTCATTTTCGTCATTGCTCACAAGGGAAGTGCACGAGGCTAACCCCGGGGATCGAAACGAAACATCCACTTAGAGAAGCATTGTGTAGGGTTATGTTCTCAGACAAAAGTGCCGTGCGAGCGGGCCGCGGTAGACCGGGTCGCGGACGCATTTTGCGGCCCACTCGCACGGTTGTCGCAGCCCGCCCGCAGGGTTGTCATGGCCCGCTCGCACGGATGTTACAGCCAATTCGCTGATGTCGCGCCCCCCTCACACAGGATTTTCCGTGCGAGTGGGCGCGACAGCCGTGCGAGCGGGCTACGACAACCATGCGAGTGGGCTGCGACATGGCTGCGACCCGCTCTACCGGGGCCCGCTCACACGGCATTTTGTCTGAGTCGATGTATACATGTCATTTTTGCCCAATGGTCCCGGTGCGATCAGGAGAGTGCGCCAAAAATTTCTATATTGCACTGCCAAAGGACTGCATGTAGAGCTGGGATTTTTGAAACTTTGACCACTCAAAGCAACTGTGATTCCCTTGATTACCTTTCCTGAGACCATGGTGTGTGTAGAAACACATTTTCGTATTACTTGGTTTCCTTTAATTATGGAATGGGCCCAGGATAGCATCGGTGGCTAGGTGGCCGAGTGGATAGCGTATTAGACTATCAAGCAGGAGGGCGAGGGTTTGAATCACGCTGCCGCAACTCTGTTTGCATTTTTGAATTTAAGGCTTTTAAACTTGTATCGAGTATTTCCAATGACTAGAACACATCAGATAAGTGCGCCACTGCAAGAACTACTGCACGAACTTCGTCCGATTCGTTACTCACTCGGCCACCTCACCGCGGCTGCTATGCTTGGAGCTAGGACTCATGATCGCGAAACCATACGGAACCAGGTTGTTCAGAAACCCGCCTGCAAACGTTCGATGGTCCATAGGACAGCTAGACACGGAAACCACGGTCGGTCTGCGTGGCCAAAGTTCCATGAATCCAAGCCAGGACTCCATTGACAGGGCACTAGAAAAATTGGTACTATTCAACCACCATGGACCTAAACACTTCAAAAAATTTTTTCGGCTGAAACTTTGCACTTTGGGGTTATTTGAGGTGCTGAACACAAATATCGTATCCATTCTGCACCGTCACGCCATTCTAGTGGGTTACGGTAGGTGCATGGTAACATGCTGTGGTTCACCTACCGTAACCCTACAAAAATAGCGTTACGGTACAAAATGGATATGATATTCGTATTCAGCACCTCAAATAGCTCCCATATGCAAAGTTTCAGTCAAGAAGACCTTTTCAAAGATCTTGAGCGCGTGGAAGATGAATGACGCCGAAAAGTCTTTGGCGTGCTCTCCTGCACGCATCAGGACCAATGGGCAGAAATGATGTACATAAATTAACATCGCCTTAGACAATGTTACCAAAAATGGATGTTTCGTTTCGATCCCCAGGGTTAGCCTCGTGCACTTCCCTTGTCAGGTCCTTCCCTTACTGAATATATGACGCTGCCAACTAATTTGTCCGCGTAAAAATGCAAGTTGGGAATGAATGGCCACAATCCGGACCGTTCGGGGTATGGCACAGTGAAAATGAAATAGTGGCAGAGCTCGAAGCGTTCCGATTCTGCCATTCATTCTCTACTTTGCATTTTTTACGAGGAAAAATTAGTTGGCAGCGTCATGTATCATTTTTTCCCAGTCTCCAACGCAAATCTAGGACAGCAGCTGAATGCCAACTTACAGCATGCTGTCGCCTTCCGAAAGTTTGTAGATTGTTGCGATCTCAGTTTTCAGTGCATAGGCATATCATTTCAAACAAATTGTTAGGGAAGATTTAGCGAATTAAAAGGGTATTCAACTGATGAAGAACGTTGTGTTTGAGTCGAGTGATAACAATTTGAACAGGAATGTTCTTTTTGGCAGCTAACTTCGCACCAGCCTGATAACTTGGACCCGCATCTCAGCTGACGGTAGCACTTTAGTTGAAGCTGAAAATCGGGCAAACGGACATGGAGCAGTTGCTGCGGCAAGTAGCAGGAGTCATATGTGATAGGAAGATGCCACAAAGATTGAAGTCGAAGATATATCGCACAGCAGTACGAGCTGTTGCACTGTATGGAGCGGAACGTTGGCAGACTTCCCTGAAACACTAGCAGACACCCCACGCAATGGAGAAATGCGGATGCTTTGCTGGACCTAGGGGCTTACGCAAATCGACAGAGTTTGAAACGATGTCTGGAACGGCGCCAATGGCGACGAAGATGCGCGAAACTCGGCTACGTTAGTACGGTCACAATCTTAAAAGACGGTCGCCAAATCAGCTATGAATATGACCGTAAATGGACGTAGACCGAGAGGAGACCGAAAACTCGATGGCTGAATAAGAAAGAGTAGGACATGCGGTTACTGAAGCTCACAGACGACGCATTTAATCGAAGGGAATGGCGCAATTACACGAAATACGCCGACTCCAGTTCTTGGGTATATGACTAGGAAGAAGAAAAAACAGAAGAAGACTGGATCAACATTGGAACGTTGAGAAGGTTGGCGTTGGCATGGCTGTGTCGAAGAGGTAGCATTGATTAGATCGCGGCGTCTCCTGGCCTTGTTGGTACCCCAGTGAAGTCGAAAAGGTGCAGGTCGAACACGACGAAGAGTTGGTTGACCATACATGGTACCGCATAATTATACTTCCACAACGAAAAATAGCACAAAAAAGTGTAAAAGCACATTTATAGCCAATCGCTCCAGGAACTGTACCCCATATTATAATGAAACGACAGAGAACGTTGGTACCCCTCGTTGTCTTATCCTATAATGCCGCTTTCATAACCCTCCGATAGTTGGGATATTTCCTCACTGTGACGTGTTCTTGAGTTTGCTTTTGTGATTTCCCTTTGACAGGGTTCCAATCATTAGGGATTTTCGTTTCGGCGGTCATGGGTTTCATTCGGCTAAAAATTTCTATAAGGTTGGTAGCCCGTAGATGCATTTCCACCTTGTAGAAGGGCTGCATCTAGGCCGTTGCTGATTTACGTGGCGGTTCTATAGTAAGTCTTCAAAGTCTATGTTGCGTTTCTTGTTTGCCGTGCGAAAAATCCATATTATTTTCCGTCCGCGGTACTCTTTCGCACAGATAGCACAATCTTCTTCGTAGGTGCACCGACGTGCAAAATTCAGCTGGGTTTATACCTTCTTCTGAGGGGGATGTTGTCGCTGCTCAGGCCAATGTGCGAACCGAAGCGTGATCATGCCAACATGGGTTCTCCATACGAAGATCAACGGAAACATCACTGCTTAAATCGATGAATGATTGGACTACTTCATACGAAATGGGCATGAGTACTCATGTGATATACTTTGACTTTCTCAAGGCATTCGACAAAGTTTCCCATGAAATTTTGATTCAAAAAATGCAGAAATACCAGAAATACGGCATCCACCACCTAGCCGTAAACTGGATTGCTGAATTTATTAGGAAAAGAACGTTTCAAGTCATGGTTGGCAAATCTTTCTCCTCTTTTCGGAAAATTACGAGTGGTGTACCTGAAGGAGGCGTGCTTTCACCAATTCTATTCAACATATTTACAGCAGACCTTCCAGTGGAGCTAAAACCCTTCGATGTCAAATGTAATATGTTTGCTGATGATCTCAAAATTTACCGTACTATTCAAAACGAAGAATGCACAATCAACCTTCAGCTAGCAATTGACCAAGTACTTCACTGGTCTAAAATAAATGAACTACCTATATCTGTTCAGAAAACACATGCTATGTGCATAGGAAAAACATTCCGAGAACCAAAGTATTTACTTGAAGGAACAAGTCTTGAAATAGTTCCCGAATTGCGCGACCTGGGGTTTCTCTATGACTGTAACCTCAATTTTGCCGCCCATTATAAATATCTAGTTGCAAAAGGACTTCGCAGAACCTTCAAGGTCTTCAAAGTTCTCAGATCAAGAGAAACTCATGTTCTGTTAAAGGCATATAAGGTCTACATTCGGCCTATACTTGAGAGTGGTACCACCATCTTTAATCCTTATAGAAAGAAAGATATTCAAGCACTCGAAGGTGTTCAAAATAATTTTACTAGAAAACTCTTACTCAGAGTGCATAAACTGCCCTACTCCAAAATTCCACCTGGAGTTGAACGAAATAAAATCCTCGGCCAAAAATCACTAGAATGGAGAAGAAAGCGAAATGATTTATTACTTTCGCACAAATTACTGAAAAGATCGGTCAGGCTTGACCCCAATGAGTTTTTCACTATCATTGATTCAAAAACGAGAGGAACTCCGCTTAGGCTTTCTACCGCCACGGCTAAAACTCAGATCAGATCGAAATTTTTTACGAATAGAGTTTATTCTGATTTCAACAAACTATTGAGTACTAATGTATGAATAATAAGGAAAAGATTTAATAAGTTTATTTGATTTCTTGTAGTTTGACTGTTTGTGACTCACTCTTGCATGTACTTGTACATGTCCGATAAATAAATAAATAAATGTCATGGCGTTGCCCAGTCTCGCATGCCAAACCTATGTACTCACGCAGCACCACATACAGAGCTTTATTTGTGTAGAATATGCGTAAAAGTTTGTGCGTTCTCATGAGCAGTTGTCTAGCCTGGTAGATTTTATGCCGAAACAGCAAGGGAAGCAAGGGAACAGCAACCACTTTCAGGCCCACTGAACAGTATGCTCGTTCGCGAGGGTCTTGTCGCGGTGAAGTATAAACGCATGTGCGGTTGTATTCTCTTTCCGTTTTGACTTCGCGTGGTATTTCTACGTGGTCTTCAAGGATCACCAAGTACGAATTCTGAGTCCTGTGAAGTCTTTACGCGCAATCGGCGGAAAACTTTTGAGCGCGCCCAGCATGCGGCGCGTGCGCGGCCTCTTGCGGCAGCGGTCCTCGACGTTCGTCATATTTTTGGCCCAGGTGAATGTTTTTCTTTCATTTTTTTTCTTTAGTTGAAGTTTATTTAAAGATGTGAGGCCTATGGCTGACCGATATGGACCGGACGGCCCCACAAGAGGGTCGCGCCGCTCACGCGCCGCATGCTAGGCGCGCTCGAAAATTTTCCGCCGATTGCGCGTAAGGGATAGGGCATACTTCACAGCGACGCTGTCGCTGCGACCGTTCACCACCACAAGTTTACTCGCAGTGGCTCTTATGCCAGCACGGTATTCCATGCAAACTGTGTGATAAGATATGAGAACTCGTAACATTTTGTTCTCTTCATTCCCATTCATTTTCTTCACCGCAACGGTGTCGCTGTGAAGTATGCCATGGGCCTAAGGACTATACATCAGTTTTTTCAGAGTCGTAACCAACGGAACCAGACGAAGACGGGTCTCACCGCGAGTTCCACTAAATCATACCCTTATGATGGAACATCGGTCTCGTTCCCGTTAATTTCGTGTCATCCACGAACACTGTCTATGAGCTGAGTCCATGATGAAAGAATGCGAACGCATGCCGATCCCCCACATCTGCGCTCTAGAGAAATTTGGGGCGATACACAGGAATTATATAATAGCGGACAGGGATTAGGCTGTGCATGATATTCGATTGTTTCGTAACATCTGGGCAACTCACTGCTGTAGCACTTCGCTTCTGTGCTATAAAATGAGAAAGTGTTGTCTATAAACGTCACGTTCACACCATAGAAAATGCATCCACTGTAGAAAACAGGTGCAGGCTAAATTACCAAAGTATTTGATTGCCGCCACAAATTAAGGATTTTCGAATACACAACTATTCTCAGAAAAACATTCCAGAGAAGAATATCCAACTACAAATTCGGACTGAAAGTCTTTGTAAAACCATGAATTGTAGAGTCCCATAACACCAGCGAAAAGCTAATGATCTAAGCAACTGATCAATTGACTAGATTTTATTTATGACGTTGTGTAACGTCGCGAAAGCAGTGGAATACCCCGACACCGGAACTCTGCCCTCCCTTCGCTAGGAGACGGGACTTAGATGAAAACTACCACTTTGGGAGCAAAGTAGAATGGACAATTTCCCAATTTTCTCGAACGACTTATCGGTTGACATTCTTGACTTCCGCCACACACGCAGAGTTTTCGAATCTGTATATATAAAAGTGAAAGATTGTGTGTGTGCTTGTGTGTTTGCGTGTGTTTGTGTGTGTTTGTACTTTTGTATGTTCCAAATAGAAATCGCGGAGGATGAACTGATCTGGACCAAATTTTGCATGTGGGTTCTTCAGAGGCCGGCGGAGGTTATGGGCTACTTTTCGCCCAGGACTATCGATCGGACGTATCGATTTATTGATTTTATCGATTTTTCACCATTTTCGTCCGAGGGTCGATGTCTTCTAGGGTTCTTCGATACGCTGAACACGAACATGACAACCATTTTGAATGGCAGCATCGATTTATTGATTTTGTTGATTTTTTGCAACGTTTGCTCAGGGATCGTTGAGGGTATGCGCACTGTGGTTTTCAAATATGCTGAACACGAATATGACAACCATTTTGAACGGCAGTTTCGATTTATTGATTTTATTGCTTTTTCACGACGTTTGCTCAAGGATCGGTGAGGATGTGCGCACTGTGGGTTTCGAATGCGCTGAACACAAATATGACAACCACTATGCATGGAAACATTGAGTTATTGGTTCTATCGAATTTTTAATCCAGTTTTTTGCAATTTTTCGCTTTCTTCTCAGGGACGGGTAAGAGTGCATTTACCCGCGTTCTCAAAGACGCTGAACACAAATATGGCATGCATTTTCCATAGAGTTATTATCCAAATGACTTCTTTTCTTCATTTTTCGGCAATAAGTCAGTTAAAAAAAGTCCATTCGGGTCCGTCAACATGCTGATGACGAAAGCGGCGAGCATCGTGAATGAGTTTATTGTTGGTAGCATATTCCCCCAATAGGTGTGAAATAGCCGGGGTAGTAAAACACCCGAAGCCGGGTATACCGTCTAATACCCTATTAATTTCGGGAGAGAAGCTAGATCAGCCCAAAAACAGCATTTACTTCATATCTCGCTTGGTAAAGATTCGATCGCCGGGTTGAAATTCGTTGGAAAATCACCCAGTTCTGGTGAGCCTAAGAAGTGTAGCTCGAACAGAGGTGTTGGCGAATCCTCGAAGTGATCGAGGTATCCAAGGATGTTGGACCCAAAAAGATACCTAACATCCTGGAATACCTATTAAGGGACACGCACTGCTAAATATTGCTGCACCAGGACTACGATGAACGTGAAAAGAGCATTTTGTATCCTAGCAATACTTCGGTGAACCTAGTGCGCATGTGGTCTGTGGTACTGATTCATGTCTGGAATCCTTTTTTTGCAATGCTGTCCCTCATCTAGTGTTCTTTCGATCCTGCTGAGGATCACTGCTGTGGAGAGCTTGCAGACAAGGAACAGTAGGCAGATATTGATAAATGCCGATGCCCTGCAAGTGTCGGTTCTTCTTCAGCAGCACGTTTCTGCTGGTTACTGGTTAGATGCCTTTCATTCCAACGGGTATCGCGTGAAAAGAATAGCCAATATTTCAACCTGGCGGTAGGATTTCAGGGGCTTAAAGGCAGCACTCACGATGAATTTCATGCCCGAAAATTTGAATATCTGCCTGGGCGATAGTCCCAGTAAATCTGCGCAAGTTGCACTCTCCGAAGGCACCTGAATTCGCAAGATATAAGTCAATTGGATGGAGGCAGGGGCTCATTAGTGGGGAAACGCCAAGGTACGAATGCACGGATGGGGATTGAGTCTGCCCAATAATGGGGGAAACGCCAGGGTGCGGGTTCTCCGATGGATCAGGTCCAGCGAGGCTCAATAGTGGAGGAAACAACAGTGGGAAAAACGCCAGGATACGGGTCCATGGATGAAGAATTGTCCGCCGTGGCCCAGGGGAGAAACGCCAGGATACAGGCCGATAAGTCCGCCCTGGTCTAATAGTGGAGAAAATCGCAGGGTGCGGGTTCTCCGATGGAGATTGGGTCCGCCCTGGCCCGATAGTGATGAAGACGCCAAGGTGCACGTCCGCCGGTGAAGTAGAGGTGCGCTATGCGC
>KN732834.1:0-10125 GCA_000816745.1 Ancylostoma duodenale | reverse complement strand
CTTTGATTCGCCTTGTTTACGCCGAATCACCCAGTGACGGCGGACAAAGTGCGTGGGGCAACCAATCACAGTCCCGCGCTCCACCCACCTGTGTGACGATGGGGGAAGGGGTTCTGCGACCTGTTATAGTAGATATTTTGGTAACAGCGTATTCGTCACAACTAACAGCACTGCCAGTAAATGTTAGACGATGTTCGCAGGGAAAATTTCTGTGGAACTTTTGGCCAACGACTTTGTTCTCATCCTGTATAATATTTGCGTTTTATAGTAGAAAATGATACAAAGAATTAGTTACAAGTGCTAGCTATGATGTTTTCTTTCACCTCACCAAGACAATAATTGTCTTTTGAATTGCAAGGACGTAGACGGTGTGATTTATTCTCTCGCGTAAATTGTGCGCTTTGTTAAGTAAGATCTTCTGTAGTTTCCTTCTTCCAGGTACTCCGAACCGTTGCGTCACTTCAGGCTGCTTTTCTGAGGTTCACTGAAGAAGATAAAGCACTGTTTACTGAAGACGTTTTTGAAGAGGTAAATTCGAAGACACTGACAAAAGAGGTAAGTGTTGAAACCAGACTCTCAGTAGAAATCTTCCCTCATAACATTTGCGGAGCGCTTGTTTCTTAATTTTATCTTGAAAACCTTGCATTCTGCTCTGCAACTGTATAAGACTGAACAAAGGTTCCTAATAATTTTGGAGGACATCACATACACACCGTGAACCGATCAAGAAACGTCTTTATTCTTCTCTCAGTAGTCTACGTATAACGAGAATTTTTCAAGCATATGAAGTCAGTGATGGATCTTGCGAGGAAGATTGGCAAAGATAAAATCGACGAAACTATAAACCGGCTCGAAAAAATAATGGTCGAGATTGTAGACACGGATTTCGCTGATCACCTGCCAGACATTCTTGGTTAGTTTTCTTTTGGTCCATGAACAGGAAAATTTAGATGACCAGCAGCAGGCGCTGCTACATCTCATGCAATGTGGCACACTGATTGTCTAGGGATGCCGCTACTAGGAAAGATGAATAGTAACAACAACGATGTTCCTACTCTCAGTTCCGACCTGTGCAAGCAGCTGGTGACAGTCGGGATCCCTGGAGTCTCATGCAGAGTCGCGGTCACTGCGATCACCACCTTGATCCGTATGCGTACCTCATCCTAGTGGGAGCGCCCCATAGACATTCAAAATAATTCTTTTTTCAAAGCTGTTTTGTTGGCGAAATCGATTTTGAGCAAGATGACCTGGCCAATCAGGGTATCGCAGAAACACCAACGAATTCTAAAACCTCCCCAAAAACTATGTGAAAAATTTGGAAATGATACAGTGGCGAAAATCGGCCGAACACGTAATTAAACAAGTAGCTTTATTGTGAAATAACAAGTAGAAGAAATCAATGTGCTAAAAATTTCGAAAAAGGAAAGATTAGGATCAAGACATACGTAGCTTCACAATAAAAAGTCAAGAAATGATTGTACACCATATCAGCTGGGTGCAGCACTCCGCTTCCACTGCAACTCGATCAAACGATTTCACGCTGAACCTGCTGGTCCTACAGCTTGTACATCTCACTAGTTATATCTAAGGAATGGTTTCGTTTTCCGTGCTGCTGTCTTCATAGAATTGTGGAGAGAATTGCTGAGGCTCCACAACGATCAAAATCCCATACTTAAAAAATTTACGTAGGTATTGCCTTTCGGGCTACTTGCTGCCTTTAAGGCTACTCAGAGAAAGGCTAAGCGGCTGCTTCTATTCAGACTATTTAAAACCGGTGTTTTGCCAAGTCATAAGCGAAGAACTTGCTCAGTCCGTGACGAGGAAAATGCCTCAGATATGGATTTTAAATTTCCGGTGAGATCTCTCGCGGTCGTCATAGATGCCTTTACGACATTCAATGTCATTCACATGTCTGCTCTCATTTCCGATCCATAGTAATTGACGTTCTTCAAGGAGAGGCGTCAGGTTTTGGGCCTCCGTACGTTCTTCCAAAATGTTAGCAAATCGAGTTTAAGTACCGCTCTACGGGTCATATTGCTTTTGGGCCAACTCAACCTAGAAAATCATTGTCGTCCACATTTCGCCATTTTCGCCACGCGGATACAGTGATTTCCTGCGAATCTGCGCACTCCTTTCTTTCTGGGAGGAAGTTCAAGTGAAATTTTCTATAGATGTTATATGGAAATGAAATGCCTTTCTGATGATCATGAGAAAGGCTTGTGTTGTGAGCGGAGCGCGGTCGAAATGTGTAGTAAGACAGAATAGTTTAATGAAAGTTCATTCAGCTTTTCAGCAACGGTAATTACAGTTTTATCTTAGTGTTACAACAGAAGGCAGAGGTCGTGAGCAGGCGAAGGCAGAAGCTGGGGCTCAGGTTGATGCCCTGACAGCAGCGCAGAAGTCAACTTCGCAGTTGCATCCCGTTCTGTCCTCTCCCTGCGCCCCTCCAGCTGCGTCCGCGCTCTGACACGCGCTGAAAAAGTCACACTTGCTCAAAAGAATGAAATGACTCATGCTTCTGCTTCCTTTGCATATATTCTCATTCTTTCTAACTCTGACCTCATTTATTACGAAATCGAATCCTCACGCATCATGCCTAGGAGTTGCTCCTTTCAAAGATTCGGGAATCCTTCAGCTTCAAGACAAATTGGCCCGAGTTTTTCGAAACCCATTTGGCAAACATACGCGGTCAAAGTGGGTGGGGCAGTCAATAACAGTCCTCTCTACCCAATTACGCGACAAGGGGGAAGGGTCTGCGCTTTATCATAATACAAGGGTATCAAAAAGTTTGCGGCCTGAACCACATGCAGATTAGCTACCGCAGTGAAATTTTAAAGGAAGTAAATGTGCATCCCTCGAAGTCCAAAACACTCTTCATCTCGCCATTTTATTAGAATTATCCAATTTTATAAAATTTTTTGTCACCCGAGTTTAGATACCGGAAGTAGACTCTTTTTCGTTAATTGTTTCGTTCCGCTGAAGTGCCGAATCAGATTTAAATTCGTCTACAAAACAAAAACAAAGGTTGCTCTCGCTGGATGCACATTTTTTGAGCGATAACCATACCTTGGCTTAAATAAAACATTCTTATTCCTGAGAGGTCAAACGAAATCTCATGAAACTTTGCAAGCCAACATGAAAGGCTTCACCCTACCTGAAGCTCCCAAAACTGTACAGAAATATGGAACAGGCGAGCGGAGGCCGGAAACTTTTTGATATCCCTGAGAGATTCTTGCGGATGATAAGATTGAGTTGAATAGAAGTTTGCAGAAAACTTTCGACGAAATGAAAGTGCTCAACACAGCAGCTGTTGCTTTTCGAAAGAAGACTGCTCACTGGATAACCTCGCATGTCACGCTGCGACATCCCGGGGGGTGGGTGGCCATTGGCTTTCTTCCGCCCTGCGACGCAATGCAGCAACTCTCACCCTCGTGTATGAAATATGATGCGTGGCGGTGATCTCCAAATAAACCAGGTTCGGATAAAATGGCCGCGACTTTGCTTACAAAATTCTTGATGCGTAATTTGTGTAACGAACTAGACGATACAGTGAATAGGTATGAAACGGGTGCTATGTCACGGTGATTCATGGTCTACTAATCTCATTTGGCGAAAAAGAGATGACGGCATGCAACTTGCTTCCGTGATTGATTTCCAGGTATGGATGTATTGAATGCTCACACTGTGAGCACTGCTGCAGAAGCTCTTCTCGAAGTAGTGTCATTTAGACCGCTCACTTCGGCTGTCCTACAACAGACATTGCTCGGCTGCTGAATGGATGTCTGAGTGCGAAAGACCGTCGAGAGAGTTGGGAGATTCTGTTGGAGAAGTTTTACTGATACCTTAGCGAAGAAATTGGGGACAGTGAAATGCCGTACACCCTGGAGCAGGTCTTTGAAAAAAGCCATCACTAAATGACGGGAACAAATGAAATTTTTTAAGCTGAAACAAGGTTATGGCCTTTCCTTCCCCTTCGATGCCTGTGTAATTGTCTCCACGATTGCTCCGTTGTTTGAATTGGCTAATAACAGCGATGATGTCGAATATAAGGAACGGGTAATCTCTTTGTTTATTGTACAGTCGAAGATGTGCGCATAAGTAGAAGAAAATAGTAAAGTAGAAACAATAAATCAAACAGTGTTAGAATTTCGTAAAAGGTCCAACATACATTGTCTGACAGAGCTAGAGATGCGACATCAGACTTTGACTTTCCTTTAATGTGCTTGGTAATTACCCCGTTTGTGGAAAAGGTCAGCGAACCCGGTGCCAGAGGTTAGCTGACAGCACCCCGTTTGTGAAATCTTGATTCAAGCACTTCCTAGGAAGAAGTCAAAACTCAATTTGCTGTAAGTAATTTTTGAAATGGCTCTTTCAAGAAGATATCAATGTCGGACGAGCATGTTTTCATTGTGAGAATCATGGTGAATAATGAAGGACGAGAAAGATCTCTAGAATGAATTAGGAAAGGTAGGTTGAAGACACTGACACCTAAAACTCTTGTACATTTATTTTGAAATGAAACCCTTTTAGCAGTAGCTTATTGGAAGCTGAAATAATTGAAGCTTGCTATGTAGTTTGTAACATGTCTGGCACCATAGTTTCACAATAATTTTTAAACATTGTACTGAGGTGGGATTTTGAATGCTCGCGCATCCACATTCTTCTTTGATGTCGTAGTTCTCATCCACGATCGATTGTCTCGCTCTCTGCTCAGACCTATCAAAACGTATGACTTGGAGCTTGTAGTGGACTCCGCCCTACAGCTCCTGTAGCACCATTCACACTGTTGTTTCTACATTCTTATTTCACTGTTTATGCCTTTCATTTAAGGTGCAGGAGCTGGTACTCGAGAAAACTGAAGGTCTATTAGAAGACGCTCTAAAGTTTTACGAGGAGAACGAAGAGAAAATGAGAAAAAGGAGCAGCTTGGAAAGTTCGCATCCCGTCTACACCCGTTTTGGTCCATTATGATAATTTCACGCTGGTATTTTCGTTGTATGGTTTTCATGTTGTTCAAGACTGTGTTTTTGATTTCACTCGTAAAATTTTCGTACTCAGAGTTTTGGGTGTTCACTTGAAGGCTTAACACATGATTCATCTGGAGTTTCCTTCCAACACAACGGCAATTCTCGCGCCACTCTTGCTTATTGTATTTATTAGCAATGTCATTCTAAGCACTTTGCTGATATTTTGAGCTGCCTCCGTTTCATCGACTTTACAGTGGAGCTTTCATTCGAAGATGACTTGGTCTTTTGACTTATTCAAGGTCTCTTAAAATTACTGAAGTTTCTAGGTCAGCTCATCTACGATTTTCTACAAGTTGTTTTTCTGGTGCTCGTCAATTCCAGAAGGCCCAGTTCGAAATGAACAGTGGAACAAAACATCCACTTTCTCAGACATAAGGGCGTTTGGAGCGCCGGATCACACCGTTTCTCGCGGCATGACACCTGCGGGACAAACGCAAAAGTGGGCGGAGTTGGCGCGCCTACTCCACCGTTAGTTGCGCCTTATCCTGTATTTGACCTGCCATGACTTTGCTACGGGGATAGCAGGATTAAGGCAGGTGATGTTCTATTGCAACCAATGACTACAAAAATGGTACAAAAATGAGTTCGCCGAACACGTATGTGCTCCCCGGCGGGACGGATTTTCCCGTCCGCGTCGCATCGGCACGCGATCGCATACCACGCATCTTATCTGGCCGAAAGGTACACTGGGCTACGGTTTCAACCGGGCCTCAGTTGGCCAGACAAGTCCTGTAGAACTCGTCTATTCTCCGGCAAAGCGGAGACCAGACTAAGGTTTCGCAGCCGTCTGCAGGCTTATACACATTTCGGTTGCCACGTGGCAATGGAGAAAAAAAACAGGGTGCGGGTTAACCTGCATACATCCTGCCTCATCCGCACTCACAGTAGGTTCTCCCGCTCCATCCGCACCTTCAGCTAGTCTTTCCGCCCCACCCACGATTACCTGCCGGAAGTCTGCATCGGCTCCAAACGCCCGAATGTCTGAGTTGTCACTATATAGAGATTTGCGACCTACAACATTTTTAGACCATTTGAAAAAATTGGTAATCAAACGAATTGTGGGGTCCGTAAGTACACACTACATATAGGGTTCGTAATTGAACGAAAAAGACAAAAAAGGTCGCTGGCAATGAAGAGAATGTTAATGAAAAAGCAATGTTCACATATATGTAAATTTGACCATGATTTTGGCACACCAACCCACAGTACAGATATAAATTTGAACGTTCTATGTGTGCATCCGAGTGATGCATTGCTTTTAGTGCGGTTAATGGCGTTGGGGACGTTGTGGATTCTCTGGGTTAAAGCAAATGGATTAGAACCAGAGGTCGCTTCTGATTTTGAAGCGTTTTCATCAAGTGGGAAAAAACAGCGACGGTAGTTGTTTTGTCATGCGGGTACTAATGTAAAGCGCACAGACGGAGCTCTGCTTATAATAAAGCGGCGTACCATCGTATAGTAGTCACCGTGAAAGATTCCTTACATGCAGTTTCATTTATATGTCAAAAAGCAAGCACTTGCTCTATCTTCTCTTCACTATCAAAAATAATCGTGCAAAAAGTGTTAGGTTGGGGAATGGAATTAGTTTGTGCCGTTTTTTAACTTGTGTTTTCACTGTGATCTAAACTTCGCCTGACTTGTCGTCACGGCCCATTCTGTACTTTTTGGTTCGCTGTTTACAAGTACCACAACCGCATTCCTCGATTCTCGCTTTACCTTGTTTTCTACCGCATGAAATACGGTTCTCCAAGACGACAAAGGTGAACCTCTCTACCACCATCGGTTACCGTTCGACGTCAACAGTGGGTCGAATGTGGCTCAACTGGCTCGAAATATCACTGAGGTCTATGGACGAACCTATACTACCGAAAGAATCGCACAGAAGTGGTATATCCACTCCAGACGGAAAATTTGTCTTTGAAATTATTTCTCGTTCTCGACGCCCAGTTAGTTGAACATAGAGGCGATTATTCGTTAAGACTGCTTTAGATGTAAGAAAGAATCACTGCCAGTGCTAGCTCTCAACAATATGTAAGCTTTCCATGCGGTACCCTAAAATGGTCAATATGAGGTGGTCGATCACTTTGGTTATGCTCGATGTTTCTGCGCAAATCTCACTAGAACGAGTAACGAGAAACTCGAATGTGGGCGATTTCCACTACTGCCGACTCTACAATTCTGATGCAGTCTTATACCGTTTATTTTGTTGAGTTCCACATTTATTTCTTGAACTTTGATCTACGAGTTGCGGTTGCCGAGTCGTCTTAAGCAACGCATTTTTTCAAAGATGAGAAGCTGCTCTATCTCAGGCAGCATTAATAAAAAAGAAAAGGAGGTATGCACCCTGTCCAGTGTGATCGACATCGTTTGTGGAAAGCTGGTTTCTGTGCCCATGAAAGACTACATGAACTTATTCTCCAGCTCCATAGAATCCCAAAAAAGCAGATTAAAAGCACCATGTGCTCTCAAAACCCTAAAACACCTCCTAACCCCTTTCTCGCATGTGGTTTGGTACAAAAAACCTATTTGATGTGTTCACCCTAGCAGCTGTAAAAGCAATGCATTGCGCGTGTAGATTGAGTGTACAAATTTACATCTGTCTAATGGACTAGGACGTCAAAACTATACCCAATTCTAAAAGTATTCCTTCTTTTTGCATCTCCATTCCATTTGTGTTCACCATGTCTTTTCTTCTTGCTCCGTATAAATAGGTGCTCAATCACAACGCCGATCATTTTAGGCAGCAATCGTATTTCTGAATGGTTTGCCCTGTTCTTTGACAGGAACAGATGTGGTGTTCATCATTTATGCGATTTCCTATTCCGTTTTCAGTCTACTCTATAACAAATGCGTAACCGAATGACGTGTTCAAGCAAGGATTTACTACCTCTATTCGCGGTCATCTTAAGAGTGTGCCTGAGCGAACATGAGATATGTGGTGCTTCCTTGTGAAAGGGATCTTAATGCCATCTTGGCGCATAACCAGAGTGTTTCTGTTTTGTGAAGTTCTACTTTGGAAAATATACGTTAAAATTGGCATAAGCACCTCCAATGGGTGAGCGCTGAACCCTTGAAACACTTAATGGCAGCAACAATCGTAATTCTCGACTCCAAGTTGGACTGCCAGTAGTAGTAAACACTGTAAACACATCATCAATGTTAGACGAATGTAAAGAATAATAACTTACCCTCGAAGAAATCCGAATCGCAGTTCAAACTCGGCTTCCTTGCACGTGTTTTACAGCGACGACAAGTCAGCTAAGAAAGGCACGTCACATTCACCAATGCGTGTGACCGCATTTGTGCAGCGGAACTAGCTAGTTTCAGTGGAGCGATGCATCCCATCCTCGCACTTCTATCGTATGTTCCTTGCTATTTCACGATTGGACACGAGTTGTTGGTCCCCAAGACCTTAATATCAAACAAAATCCTAAATGCGAAGATTTGAGCTGGTAATGCCCTTAAACAAAAAGATTTTGAAGTATGCGAGGTACTTGCTCGAATGATTTAACGCGAGCGCCCTATTTGCTCAAATTTATCGAAAGGCAGTGAAAAGCTCATGAGTCCATTGTTATGCTGTTTATCCCTCATGTTTCCCTCTTGAAATCACGGCCGTTTTCCAGCTATATATTGTCGCCTGAGTAGTTAATTAGTTTTCAGAGCTTCGAAGACAACTCATCATGAACGCTTACCTCCTCTTCGTTATGATGGTATGGTTTTATTTCCGATGTGATACAATCCCTGATAAGTAAGGCTAGAGGCATAAGCGCAGGAACGAGTAGGTACAGGAAGGCGGAGAAAGTGTGAAGTGTAATGCTCGAATACGAGAAAACAGCGAAAACTCACAACTTGGCGTTAAGGAAGGAATTTCATGCATACATTTTCGCTCTGGATCGTCCACGACTTAGTAAGGACGAAGTTATTTCTTTCAGATTCTTGCTTTGGCTACTACATGCCATGCTTGTTCAAACTGCGGCCAACCTGGTTGGCCTTCGCCTGGGAGAAAGAAGTAGATGTTCGATTCAGGCAATGCTATCACGTTGAATAAAGATTTCACAGTTGCAGCTTATTTTTACAACTGTACTTCCTCTCTGTCTTGACCAGAGAGATGGATCGCATCTTGTTTGAGGTGATACAGACGAACAGCAGCTGATGTGATAGCCATGAATTTGCTCTATGGATATCGTACAGTGGACTCTTTAATCAGCTCCAGGAATTGCCTGCTGAACACTTCAACTGGATGACGAGATCCTGGTGTATCTCAAGCCGAAACCACCTTCTTAAAATGCGGAAGGAAATCTTTACCATGCAGTAAGAGACAGTGGAGGGTGCTATCGTGCTTTCGCTGACGTGCTTCTTGCTATTGTCGAATTATTTAAAGCTCTCATTTGAGAAACTACTTCAATATGTGATTCTTTTAGCTAGGCATAGACATAGGAGAATGCCGCGAGAATGAGTCTCACCAACAACTAGCTTTTATTAAGACGGGACCGTTCAGAATGGGGCTATTCACAGGCCCACGTCCGTCTTCATTATATGTACGTATGAAAATGAATGAATGAATGCATAAGTGAATAAATGAATGTATGAATGTTCCGAATAGGAACCGCGGAGGGTTGATTAAGTGGTGGGAACGTGCTCACTGGGGTACCTCACTACGCTGAACACGAATATAAAAACCGTTTTAAACGAAGTATCGATTCATCGATTTATTAATTTCTTGCTGTATTTGCTCAGGAGTGGCAAGAACATGCCCACTGGGGTTACTCACTGCACTGTACACGAATATGATAACCGTTTTGAACAAAACATCGATTTATCGATTTTATTGATCTTTCGCCATT
Organism: Ancylostoma duodenale; assembly: GCA_000816745.1. Lineage (NCBI taxonomy): Eukaryota > Metazoa > Nematoda > Chromadorea > Rhabditida > Ancylostomatidae > Ancylostoma > Ancylostoma duodenale. The sequence goes on along the minus strand of KN732834.1, from coordinate 254 downwards.
TCCGCCCACGGGTGGGTGGAGACATGTCTACTGAGGTTCCTCGATAAAATGAACACGAATAAAAGGAGTATTTTAGCAGAATTTAGCAACCGAATGAGTTTTCACACTTCTTGGCAAGAGTGGATGAGGAAGGGTCACTCGCTTGATAAAGCATTTTGAAAGGATTCACCAGGATCAACAATAAATGTCATCAGCTTTGAATGGCGGGGGATTAAAACACTCGAGCGGAGCCGGGCACACCATCTAGTCAAAGA
>KN732833.1:0-10419 GCA_000816745.1 Ancylostoma duodenale | reverse complement strand
CGCTTTTATTTATTTTTTCTTCATTTGTTTGTTCTTCATGGTCTTCATGCCGAATACAGATCGACGTCCTAATATAATGTTGTTGACATGACTTCTTTCAGTGGCGACAAAATCCCAAGAATCGAATACACACCGGAGGAGATCGATACATGGCGCACTGTATATAACGTAAGCGAGCTTATTCGTCCTACGGCGGCAGAAGCCTGAAGCTAATGCTTTAGGAGCTCGTAGCGCTGTACCCTACGCATGCCTGCAAGGAGTTCAACTACATTTTCCCACTGCTTCAACAGAACTGTGGATTCAGGGCGGACAACATCCCACAACTTCAGGATGTGTCCGATTTTCTGAAGGGTGAATCTTAGCATTTGTTCTTGGCTCTGAGCAGATTTCGCTCGCTGATTCATTTGATGCAGCTGATTGCGAAATTACGACATCTCATTATCCTTTTGGATGTGAGCCAAACGTGAGCCACGAGTAAATATTTCTTCGAAACCACTATGTAGTTTTACCAACTTCAACGCATTAGTAGCTGCTCATCCTCAGAGTGATCACACCTCATTACACATGCTTTGAAGGAAGTAATCTCACTATGAAGCTATTTTCACCATGAACGATAGTTGGGAAGACAGCAGAGGAAAAAAAAGAACAATGAATGTGCGCACCAATCGAAGACAAACGGGAGAAGGTTGGTCATCCGAACGGGCACTCAACTGTTGTTGCGTTTGGAACATACTATAATCAATCGAATTTAGCAGTGATCGAACTGGTCGAACTGGTCACGATTTTGCATGTTACCGTTTGTGAGCAGTGTGATATCTTAGAAAAGAGAAAAATTACAGAAAAAAATCATTGCTCCGTAATTTTGGAAGAACATGCATGTGGAATAAGGATTCTGACAGGCCAAATAGGCGCATTCAGGATTTGAATCCTTTTATGAGAAAAGTGGCGACGTTTTTCTTTATTAGGCAGAATAATGAGCAATTCTGCAATAGCCCCGATGTTTCCAGCAATGCAGCAGATTTTATAGCGATTTAAACGTTTTTTCTCTTCTGGAAAACGCCAGGAACGGACAGGCACTTTTTACCTTCGACAGGCATGTTCCGGGCCGAATTCGCGCGCATTCCGGATGGAACGAAACTTAGGGAGGATCTGCTTCACCCATTGCGCTTATAGCTCACTCAGATGTATAAAAAAGATCCCTCGTTTTGAAAGTCTCCCGAAGAGACACTGTTCGAAAGATTGTACAAGGTCGACACCACGTGTACAACCGGTTGCCCACCGCAGTTGTGAATATTTCAACTGTGAGCAATGTCCAAAACGCGAGATTTCAACACCACGACTGTTGCCCCTAGCGAGCAATTTATGGCTGTTTCTCGCGAAGCCTCGCTCACCACTGATCTAACATTTTAGACTGCACCGGTTTCACCCTGCGCCCAGTTGCCGGACTCCTTTCGTCCCGAGACTTCCTCGCCGGTCTTGCCTTCCGCGTGTTCCACTCGACACAGTACATACGTCATCATTCTGCACCAAAGTACACGCCAGAGCCGTGAGTTAAATCCCTTCACTAGGATGGGCGATGTGTTCGACAAACTGGAACAAGAACGAATGTTTTCTTTCCAGGGACATCTGTCACGAGCTTCTTGGACATGTTCCGCTGTTCGCAGACTTAGAATTCGCCCAATTCTCGCAGGAAATCGGCTTAGCAAGTCTCGGGGCTTCTGATGAAGTGATCAAACAACTGGCTACGGTAAGAGCAACTACATAGGAATAGGGCTAACTGGAGATTAGGAGGGTCTCGACGTGGCAGCAGTGATCACACTCATTACGTGAACTCCAAAGAATAATTACATTAGCTTGCTGGCTCAAGTGTTATAGTTGCACACGATTTGATCTAAGCGAACCAGGCTAGAAAGGTCAAGTTCGGCTGTGAAAATGGGGTAAAGCGTTCTGATTATCAAAACTGACACCAATACGACCTTTTCGATTTTCAGCTCTACTGGTTCACCATCGAATTCGGGATCTGCCTTCAAAATGAAGAAAAGAAGGCCTACGGCGCAGGGCTGCTTTCCTCGTTCGGAGAACTGCAGTACTCGCTCAGCGACAAAGTTCGTCTAGGTGAGCATCAGCTGAGAGCAACGTCACTCGGGTCAATTTCAGCCTCAAGTCGCTCCGTTCGATCCAAGCGTCACCTCCACCACTGAGTACCCTATTACCGAGTACCAACCCAAATACTTCCTTGCCGAGTCGTTCGCCAGTGCGAAAGCGAAGCTTCAGTGAGTTTCTTCATGGCCTATTTTCGTTTTTCTCGACTGTGAACATGAGTGTTGCCTTTTTGTCTCTTGCGCCTTCTCTCCACTGATCGAAGATTGGCTGATCATGAGACAGGCTTTCGTAGCTTTGTGTTCTTGCGCAAAGCAAACAAGAAGCGTACCATTGCAGCCAAATGTACACATTTATCTGAGCAATCAAGTAACAGTTGGACTCTGAGCTATGAAAGCGATTGGTGATTAGGTAGAGTGGAAACCATCTTTAGCTCGTTGTATGTTGAAGAAAACTTGGTGCCAGGTATCCAACATTCGCTCCTCTATATCCAGCAGTTCAATTGCTGTCAATTGCAAGAAATTGACTGTTCTTATAAAGACCTGACGTTGGCGTTTTCTAGCTGAAATTTTTGAAATTTGCGATTGGTCACACCGATGATCCTCCACTAAAGCAGCTCTGTGCATTTTGCTTTTATGTTACATGCTCATGCACTTCCCCAAAATTTAACGTAAGATTTTCAGAAACGATTGTACTTTTACATTCTGATTGCTTGAAACCGTTTTGGAAGGTTTTTTTTTCTTCATGCTGTTTATATCCGCTTTATTCTCTACCTGACATTTGGCATGGTCCTCCACTCACTATAAGGCAGTTAATTTTTCAATAGTGCCAAATTACCAAACATTCAATAGTATAGGACATCGTTCCCCTTCCAGATCTTGGGCAGCTACTATTCCACGCTCCTTCCAAGTCCGTTACAACGCCTACACGCAGAGAATCGAAGTGCTCGATCGGGTTTCAGAGTTGCAGAGAATGGTCCGCGAAATCAAAGGTGAGCAGTGCCGCCTCGTCGACGGAGTTATTGCGAAGACTTGGTGTGAATACTTTAAGGAGAAATCACCACGCTGGAGGACGCTCTGGGGAAAGTGAACATGGCGGTCAGCTGAGCCGAAGTCCGCAGCTGCTCATGTGCAAACCAATAAGCTTATCCATGTCTTGTCGCAAGAATATGATGAACATGCTTCATTGTCGTGCCTCCTTCAATGCTTTCAGTGCCTCTTTCGAGGTAGTGAGCATATTGGCTCAGTGTAAAGGCTTCAGCGAAATGCTGTGAAATCCACAGATATTATTTCTGACGTGGCTTGATCACAAAAGGAATTCAAGGGTGATCACATCGTGTACTATCTGATGGGATCTTCGAAGTATTCATCGTATCCCTACCTCCTGCTGATTCAGACGAGTTCGCGTGCTTTTCTCTACCAGCTACCAGATCTCCAAAAAAAAAGAAATATCAGAAATTTACCAGGATGTACTGCTGTGGCTCAAATATCTAATGAGAAGTTTTGCGAGATTGTTGGATTCATTTTTAGCATAGAAGACCAACTACCTTATGGAATGTCGAAGATCTTAAATTCAGAATTGTCGAGCTTTGTCCTCCACAACTCTAGAAAAACTGCATTGCCAAAGTGTGGAAGAGCTGTCATTAGCGTGAAAGAAATGAATCATTCTCATTTGAGCTGCCTTTTTTCCAAGAGAAAAATTTTTTGGAAACATGCATACCTCCACCCTCCGTATGCTACGCCACCATCTTCCAATGCAGTGAACAACGGTCATTCAGGAACCAGTATTTTCCATAAGTTTTGACAGGACACCTGCATTGTACTCGTGCTGATCATACATGAAGGAGAAAGACCCAAGATTGCTGTTAGTTCTCATGAACCAAAACTTCTATGTGTACTGCCATCAGCTACTCTGTAGACTTTTTTTTATAAAAATTTATATTATAATTCCGTCAGTTTCGCGCGGAATCATGTGTGATGTTGTAGTCAGCAACTTCGGGAGATTCTTTCGATCTGAAAATGTAAGCAACGACTCTGAGGGGGAAGGTATCTCCAAGGCAGCACGCTTGTGCGATGGGCAGTATACGATTCTGACGCCAACTAGCTGTAGTAGCGTTCAACCTTCCACAGCGTAGCTCATACGGTACGGTTCTCTAGCTCGCCTTTTCTCTAGCTTTTTCCGTGATTCAGTAGTGGCCCTAGGAAAATTTAGAAAAATTCCTGTAAGACGTTTTAGCTAGACGCTAGGCGTTTATCCGGATAGATCGCTTTCGATTTCATTTTTTAATCCATGCGAAGGCAAACGCTCCAAAACGGTAGCCCTAATGAGAAAATTGAAAACCACTTGCACAGCTCTGGGAAATCAACCAACTAACGTGATTTATTCCATATCAGAAAACACAATATGACAAGCTAAAAACACAACAAACCCGAGCACAAGAGCATCGGCTTGCTCGGACATCATGCGAAAGAGGAAAACTGCCAAACACAGATTATGTACAGACAAAAGCAGAGGGTGGTCCGTGGCCACAGATTTTTGTCAACATGAGAAAAAAAATCAAAGTTGGGCTCGTATACTGTCTGTTCCACTAATCTTGCATATTGGACGAGGTCCAAGATGAGGTAAGTCCCGCCACGTGGCAATGTTTGGCTCACGTCCACCATGATAAGGAATATGACGACGTGGCAGGACTTACCACATCTTGGAGCTAGTCCAATATGCAAGATTAGTGAACCAGACAATATATAGTCCTGTAGAATGAGGCATACGGATTTCTGCAACGCTTGTCCTCCATTCTCGTTATTTCTAGTCTGCGTATCATGAACCATTGTTACCTTTGGTATCCTTAACATGATAATCATGATGGGCTTCCTTGAGATAGTAACGTTGTTATGAGAAGATGGACGTGGATATCCGTACGGTTCATTCCGGAAGACTGTACATGAGTGAAAACCTCAGAGAATCTAAGAAACATCTGACAGGTGTTAAGGTCACATTGTCGCGTAAAACAGCATTTACTGCCAAATTTTCTTCGTCTTTTCGTTCATTTCAAGCATTAATTAACGTTCGGCATGTGATCCAGAAGTGAGGATTGAACAGCATTTCTCCGTTGCAACTCTGATACGAAAGTGCCCGCGTGTGGTCTGTTTGTGTGTAAAATTAATTGCTGTAGGCGACGGCGATCATTCACCCATCCGACCCGCAATTCTGACATTTTGCCAAGGGCAATAATTCACAACCTTCCGCCTGAGAAATACCACCGAGCTCACCTGATAGTGAAGATGATAGGAAGAGATTGACCAGAATGATCGTCTTCAAGGTTTTTCGTTCACTAACTATCACGGATAATTTTTCTAGTACCCAGAACTGCTCCGCCTTTCCATCAAAGGTGACCACGAGTTTATCATGATGTTTTTCGAAATGCTTACTAAAATTTGACAAAGCCGTGCTCTACTTTATAACGCACAGCTGTGAGTCCTACTACGTATCATCCTAAAGCTTAAGTGACATCACCCATATGAATAGAATGGTGCAAACAACAATGATTGAAGATGAGACAACAACTCAATCTAACCTGATTTAATGTAAAGATTAATGCATGAGAAGTTGAGGAGGTGGAATCCAGAGATCCTATGTTTTTACATTAACCGATTACGGGGCCTGAATTAGACCGGCAGTGAAGCCTCCAGGGCGCCTACGGGTCATCGACCCTTTATCATTGGTTCCCAAAGAAGTCCCAAAAGATCCGAGATAACATCCACAACCACAAATAATGGAATAACTGAGGATGCCAGTGATAAATGACGGAGGCAAGTGAGGATTAAGTGAGGTATTGAGATTTTTACAGCAAGTGGACCCGTCTAGCACATTTCCTGAAGTGACCTCTCTTTCTGCTCGTTGTGTTGTGAAGTTTTTCCAACACACTACTCATGGGTGCGCCCGAAGCAGGAGGGTAATCACAAAGGCATGTTCGAATCAAGCACGATCCTAGCATCACTGCAGAAGCGTCGACCGAATTGAGACCATGTGGCAAGCCGTTCGGAGATCCAATCGATGTCGCGACATCGGAGTGGATCCGGGTCGAGCCGGACCAGCAGCGAGGAGATGCGCACATTTGGAAGATTTAGCAGGTGCTGAAAAAGAATATCCAGTAGAACTTCAAAATTCGTTGCCGAAGATAGTATTCCTAGACCTTCAGCAGTAAGTGGGCGTTTCCGGGACTATCAGCATGGTAGTAGAAAGATCCCTTCTCTTTCGCCAGACATCCAGTGACTTCTGCACAACTCCAGTACCCATCGGATGAAACCTATGAAACCTGCAGTTTCGCACTTCTGGTGGAGTCTTTATTAAACTACCACTTGAAACTGTTGAGTAGAAAAATACCTCCTTGACGTCTGCGTCCTGTAAAGTGATGGTGAGAATCTTTCCACTCCGAACTTTAAAAAGATGCACACCATCATCCAGTGACAGAGCACATACACCTTCCCACACCATCAGCGTGCCTTTGCTGAGTGAGAACCATCCGCAAGTTTCGTCGTCCATAATCTGCAAAGAGAGTAGAACTTACTACCTGCTGATTCGAGACACAAAGCAAATTCATTAACAAGACTACTGATTGATCAGGTGACTATCAAGGATTATGTTGTTCTGGTAAAAATTCGCGACTTCCATAAAACATGGTATAGTGCACAATATGAAATGATCCTGAATTCCAAAATCAACGCTAAAGTCGCCTAGTGAAGTGAATGAGAGAGGTGAAGAAAGGGTAGAGAATCCAGCCAAAAAAAAAAAACTCCATGGGCTTTCTATCTGCAATATTACTTTCTATATGTTCCCCTTTTCTGTTTGAAGGTACTGTGGGCATAGAATAATGGAAATGAATAAAATAGTAGACCAAATGTGTGTTGGTTGCTGCTGGCTGCAGATATTAATCTGAGAAGAAGGAAGAAAAAGGGGAAAGCTCAATAACTAGGAACAGATGTGAAATCACCACTCAGTAGCGGAAGCAATTGGTAAACAAACATTCGAAATAATGATATGTAGTACATAGAAGTGGAGATGTAAACCGCACCCGTGCTTTGGCCAGAAATGAAGGAGATTTGACAATGCTCCCTTTTGACGATTTCGTTCAGCCTGTGCTGATCAAAACAGATACAATAAATTTACGAGAGTATCAAAACAGGGCGAAAAGTAGTTGAAAAAATGGCGTGGAGGGAAGTTTGAGATTGGGATGGGATTGGTTTAGGAAAAGGTGCTCTACAGAAGTGCTATAGCCGATAGAAATTAATCATAATCAAGCAGAACCCCGAAATCGTTTAAAATACACAATAGATTACACAATGATCATAAGTGGAGCAAAACTTTTCAAATCAAGAAATTACGCTGAGCTTAGAAAATTGAGCATCTCAAAAGCTTCCTACGATAAATTCTGTAGCAGAGACCAATGTGGAAGTCTTTACAGCTACAATGAAAGAGCTTAAATAGGGTGAATGAATAGTTTTGGAGGAGTAAAAGAATAGAGAAGGTAGGAGGGTGCACATGTACATGTAGGGGAACCACGTGGACGAAGTGCTTTTTTCTGCGAATTTGCACTAGCAGCAATGCAAGAGCCCATTAGCCGTTAGAAATCTTTGAAATAACTGCTTCGAAAAGTGCAGCATTGAAGATTTGGGGGTCTACACCCATCACGTCAGTTACGAGCAGAAACGGAAGAGCTATTGACTGCAGCCAAGCCTTTCCGCTGGTGCTCCGTGGGTAAACGAACGAAGGAGTCACGAGCAAAGCGGAACTTTCGCGCATTTTCTTTCAAATATTCCTTTTACATTGCGAAAGTCCTACACTCCTAGTGATAAATTCACACCGACAGCATCAACTTCCGAGGAACAGAAGAGCAAAGCGTTAGCTGTAACTGCGCATGCGCGAGAGCCCGCAGTTCGAAGCGCTTGCTGACGGGGAACCGTGGAAAAACACACTCGACCGTCAATTTACCCCGCCTCCTGGGTTGATTTCGAGCACAGTGATCGCGGAGCCCCAGTAGATATGGGAACAACGGTGAGGAATGAGTGCTGCAGGCGGCAGACGACTACAACAACAAAAACCAGGGGCATGTTACATTTGACACAGCACACACAACAACGATCAGGCGCCGATGTTCTGTGGCACACCGACCTCGTGCGACGCAAAAAGCACCGGTGGAGAGGATCCAAGACACGCCGCCAGAACTCTCGTCCCCGGCACCCGGAAACAAGCTAAAACACCGTGTTTTTGGATGCTTTACAAAGCATCATTGCGGTAGTTGAAAGAGCAGGGAACAGATTGGCCCAAAACTATGATAACAGAAATGAGCTCTTCACATCAAAAGTCATTCCAGTGCGATCTGAAAGGTATGTAAAAAATTGCGTTCATTAGTGAACAGTGAGCCTAAGATGACTTCAGATTTCGAAATCTCGTTGGTCAAATAAGGCATAAGCAATGAGACGCCTTATGGTTTTGTTGACAGTGACCCCTCGCTCGAGATCTGATTGTGAGAGAGAACCTAACTCGAAATCCAGTCAAACTAAATTATTGAGGTCTGGGTAATTTGGGATCCATGCCAGCATCAGCAAAATCCTCATGTATCCTTGATCCTCTGCAAACTGTATAAGATCTTCCACACTTTTTTGCTAGAATTTGCTTGTAAATGATTGTGCAAGTTCAAGCCTGTCGTCAGACATCTTAATTGAGATGAATTCGCAAAGGTATTTATTTACTCATCTATTTATTTGCGTTTTGGGTCCGTCATTAGTGCATGACGTGAAAAGAAAGTTAAATGGTTTGATATAACAACAGGCCCTGAATGCTTCGAGCTGGGTAGACTCGGCACGACGTCCAAGGATCACTCACAGACACTTCCTTTGTACATTTGTTCCTAGCTTTACTTGTAGACCCATCCACAATAATGAAAATAGAAACGTGATTGAGTCAGTACTAAGCCTGTGAAATTATTCGATCATTATTAAATTGGAATAGCTGTCCGTGTTGGTCTCAATGTCTTACTTTTTTACATCAGTCAGAAATCTACGAAACTCCAAAACTCAACGCTAGTTCAATCTGTATAGAATGCCATCACAGAAAACAGATAAGCGAAAATGACGACATCGTTATAACATCAATGAACGCTGTCAACTATACTTGGGAGCGAATAAAAATCGCATAATTTTGTTACTTTCATTAACAATTTATGGAACGAGTTAAATATCCAGGTGTTTGAAAATAAGAAAGCTTTAAAGCTCTTCTCTTCTTTCGTAAAGCACTGTATTAATCTCCAATGTTGGAACAATCGATATTTCAATTTATTCGAAATCGAATATTTTTGCTTTCGGATATCGAATGTTTCGAATAAATTGAAAATTTGAATGCTTCAACATAAGCTACCAATGTAATGTTGTAGCAGTGAAAAGCAGAGCTCCAGGGCTTTCTCATTCTTAAATGGACCATTGAATGAAAATTATCTAGAATATTTCGAGGTGCAAAATTTCGAAATTTATTCATGATTTCAGAGAAAAATTGAATTTTTTCTATGGAAGCATTTCTGTTTGCACGTCAGTGTTTCAGCTGGATGTTTGGTGGTTTTGTCGAGACTCGTGGGTTTTACTCCTGCCTGAAGATTTTCTTTTGAAGAAGATGTCATCTTCTTGCCAAGCTTTACCTTTCACACATCCTGACGTTCTTTGTACGAATGTCATAGAATTCTGGATGAGTTCATGTGTTGTTGCATACGAATTCTTGCGACCAATATGCAATATAACAAAACTTGTGGTTTTCGATGCCGGCTTACGTTCAGCAACTACTAGCATTTTTTCTACACAATGAACGAATAACCTTGCTCACCTTCTTCTTATCATCTGTTCTTTACCATAGTTCCCAATCTTACCCGAACGTAAGTATCAAGTGGCATCAGATTCCTGTGACAGTATGAGGCGCCGACTTTGCATCGGGTACCTTTCCCAATTCGTTGTTTGGGGTGCACACGCTTTGAAGAATTAGTCTGTCAGATTCTGAGTATAAGGTGAGTTTGTGACTTATCCTAAAGGAAGCTGATCGACTGACAGTCGATCAACGGCTGCCGATTCTTCTGCTATTTTTACCATTGTCTCACTGTTTGTGTGGGTTGCACTCTTGAGAGCGGATGTTTTGTACTCTGACATCACGCACAGACGAAACTTGTCGCAGTGCATCACACACAGACGAAACTCTCTAGGAAATCATGTTCGCTATCTCAAATCACTGGCGATTCACGGGGTTGATGTCTGCAGCGCGGACTCACAGCAGAACGACGAC